>JABUQX010019079.1:0-12500 GCA_015478945.1 Trachelipus rathkii
CGCGAAGATCCAAAAGGTTGAAAAAAAAGGTTTCATTGCTCAGTGATTTATTCTATATAAATATAAGTAATAATATATATAAATACAATATATATATCATAAAATAAAGTCACATATATACTATATATATATATAATAACTAACTACTATAAATATAACTTATATTATACTATATATAATAAAATAATAATATAATAGTTATTATACTAATATATAAATACATAAATAAAATATATATATTTATTTACAAATAATATAATAATAATATAAATATAAGCATACCAATAATAATATAATATATATACAACTATATATATAACTATAAATATATTATAATATTATATATAATAAGTCGATAAGGTATTTTGAGGGTTTAGACAGGAGATTGGCCCCAAGGATGTTTAGAAAGAAAATTAAAGTACGATAGGTTTGATAGAAACTAGGAATGTCATCAAGCATTATCAGCAACACATAAAGTCAATTCTAACTCGCGAAACATGTAAATAAATAGAAACGAGTCGAATCAGTAACTAAACTACACATGTCTTTGTAACATCTACACCACACGGAGGTTGTATTCAAACATCACGAACTTGGTTGCACATTCAAAATAAACACCTTCTTGCTCAAAATCATCAGAGCCTTTCTAAATATCGCCGTTGTCCAGGGCATTCAACAAGGCGAAAAACAAGAAAGGAAAAGGAGACCGACGTCGTGACCGACACTGCCTAGCGACGCCGCGGCAACACCTAACAGAGAGGGAGCGGAGCAGAGAGAGAGAGAAGAGAGACGAGAGCACGAGAGAGAAGAAGACGAGACTGAGAGAGAGTAGACGAGAGAGAGATGAGACGATGACGAGAGAGGTTTATTCGAACATAATATAAAATAAGAAGACTACAATATATATATATATTTAGGGACGGAGTCCCTAGAAGAGGAGAGTAGGATGTAGGAGGCGTGGATGAACGGGAAGAATGAACGCAAAAGGAGGGGTCATATCAAGTTTGAAACGAGGTTCAATAACTCGGAAGCCAGATCCCAACAACGGACATACTCTCGACCTTTGGTCCAAGCGGTAATATCGACGACAATAAAATGTATGTGACTTAATTGCTAAAAAAAAAATGAAGGTCGGCGAGCGGAGCCGAAAGTGAAGTGGCGGCCAGAGCCGGAATTGGAGCAGCAGTCGGAACTGTAGACGAAGTAACAACCGGAGTTGAAGGATGATGAGCCGGAGCAAAAGGGATGGGAAAGCCGGAGCCGGAGGGGAAAATGAAAGGACGAAGTGGAAGAGGAAAGAAGAGGCATAGTTGAAGAAAAGAGAAAAGTCTGAAAAAGGGTAATCACCATAAGAAGATACAGCGCTAAAATACACCATGTCTCGCGATTTCAAAAGATGGCAGGAGTGTGTAACAGAAAAGTACAAGGTTTCAAACAATTCCTAGCTATATCACTATCTGTGACACCTAACCTATTTATAAGCTTTCCATTGTAAGTAGCGTTTTGAGTCCATTCAGGAGTCGAAGTTTCGATGATATTTTGAGTGATTTCACTGTCTACAGGTGACATATTCATAAAAATGCACACGAAAATTAATGTGAAAATATTATAAATCGGCTGGCAGGGAAACACTGCCGCATATCTGCCTAAGCTAGCTAACCTAAATCTAAAATAACTTAAAATTAGAAAGGAACTTAAGTCTAAAATATAAAAACTGGGGCTTGAAAAACCCGAAAAAAATAAAAATAAAAATAATTACAATGTTGGGGAAGGCCTGTTATTTTTTGGCAGACCCCGAAAATAATGAATAATGTTGAAATGAGGCCTGAACAATAGACCAAAAATGCATAAAAATATTATATATAGACGTAAAAATATTGGTAAAACTATACGTAAAATTTGTTAAAAAAAATATATATATCCGGAGAATTGCGTTCGGTGAAAAACACGTCTTGGAGGGCTTCGTGTAGGCCAGGAAGATGTTCGTTCACGACGGGAGTCACCAATTGTAGGTTTGAGGGTTTAGACAGGAGATTGGCCCCAAGGATGGTTGAAGAAAAATTAAGTACGAAGGTTGATAGAAACTAGGAACTGTCATCAGCAAAGCAAACGTAGTACTTTACATAGGAAAATGTGAAATAAATTGAAACGAGTCGAAAATCAGTAACTAAATAACAGTCTTTGTAATCACTAACACAACGGAGGTTGATTAACAACATCAGGAACTTGGTTGCATTCAAAATAAAACCTTTTTGCACAAAATCATCAGAGCTTTCAAAATAGCGTTGTAAGGGTCAAAAATGGCGAAAACAAGAAGGAAGAAGGAGACGAGCGTGACGACATCTAGCGACGCGCGGGAAACTTACAGAGAGGGAGGAGAGAGAGAGAGAGAGAGAGAGAGAGATGAGAGAGAGAGAGAGAGAGAGAGAGAGAGAGACGAGAGGAGAGAGAGACGAGAGAGAGAGAGAGAGAGAGAGAGAGAGAGAGAGACGTTAATAGAAGTAAAAAAAAAAAAAAAATCCTAAAGTAAAATATATATATATACTACTATAATAATATATATACTATATATATATATATATATATACTATATATATACTATTTATTATATATATATATATAATATATATACTAACTATATAATATATATTATATATATACTATATATATTATACTATATTATATATATATATATATATATATTAGGGTGTCTCAAATATAATGGTACTAACTTTGAAAGACTATACAAACTTTATTTAGGAACATAGTGAAAAGTTTAAAGGCTTGAATTAAAAGAAATCACATGTATTTAAAGAAATCCATGTTCGCAAATGTATTCAAAATGGGGACCCGCCATTGTCCCAGACACAACTGATACAGCGAAAACCAATGGAGTTGCAATATCGAACACGAATACAGTTTCTCATTTGGAATGTCGGCGACATTGTCTTTCGAATTCTCATTTCAAATACATTTATCGTTCTTTGGTTTTGAGCGATAAACTCTGTCCTTGAGCTATCCCCATAAAAAGAAGTCCATTGGGCGTGAGATTGGGGATACCGCGCAGGATATTCAAATACTACCCCTTCGTCCAATCCATGTGTGGAAATGCTGCATCGAAGGTGAGCTTACATCGCGATGTAGTGGGAAAGGTGCTCCATCTGCGAAAGTAAATCACGTTGTTATCCACCAAAACATGCCCGTCAATAGCTGATGGGGCCCCATCGCACTCCTGCACGCCAAGGTTAGGTACATGTTCCCATCAACACCGTTCCGTTAAAAAACGGTTCTATGATTTCCAATGCTGAATATCCCACACCACACAGTTTACCCTGGGTAGGTTTAAATGGGTCAGTTTTTTACATTCGGGGATTTACAGGACCCAGTAGGTACAATTATGGCTGATTAATCGAGCCATTTAATTTAAAAGTGGCCTCATCGCTCCAGACAATTTTGTGAGTGGAAACTCTGCATCTTCTGCAAATTTAGCCAGGTACCATTCACAAATTGAAAGTCTCCGGTCCGGATCGTTTTCATTGAGAGTATGGAGTAGTCTTGGTATGTAGGAATTTCCAGCGTAGACGCTATCTTTTTGCAATGGACGCTATCTTTTGAGATGTGTGTCTTCCGAGTCCGTTTGTCGTAGAGATTTCTATGGGGATCGGATGAGGGTCTCCTGTACCTGCTCTTCCCTTGCAGGGTTGGTGGAATGTTCGTGGTCGTCCAGAACGTTTTCTTGGCTGACCGTTGTGAAACGGTTCATCTGCTTCAAAATTTTCTTTTCCTGATGCTCGGCAATGCGTCCGTGGGCGTTGGTGGGTGGGTTTATCGAACTCCCTTTCTGAACCGGCTTTGCACTTCGTGGCGTTCCCGGTGGTCAATAACTTTTAAGGACCAACTTTCTCCTCTTCAAAGTACAGCTCGATCTCCTGCATTCGTGTTAACCAGATAGTTACCCTGAAAAAACAAAAACGCAGTCAATGTGTTAGTACATTTTTTTTTGGAGACACCCTGTAAAATATATTATATATAATATACTATATATACTATATATACTATATATACTATATATATATTATACTATATATTATTATATACATAACTATATATATATATTAATATATAAATATATATATATATATATTAATATAATATATATATATATATTATATATATTTAAATATTATACTATATATATATATATATCCTATATATATATATATTAAAAGGACGTTAAAGAGGCCCCGAAATTATTTAATCGATCAATATTTTTTTATGTCAGGGTTCTAAATTTTAATACTACTACACTCTTACTCACTACTACTAATAATAATAATAATAATAATAATAATAATAATAATAATAATATAATAATAATAATAATAATAATAAATAATAATAATAATTAATAATAATCATAATAATAATAATAATATAATATAATTAATAATAAATACCTAATAATAAATTATTATAATATATAATAATAATAATATAATAATATATATAATAATGAATAATAATAATATAATATTCTAAATTTTAATAATAATAATAATAATAATAATAATAATAATAATAATAATAATAATAATAATAATAATAATAATAATAATAATAATAATAATAATAATAATAATAATAATAATAATAATAATAATAATAATAATAATAATAATAATAATAATATTATAGAAGCATTAAAGGAGAATCTCTAGCGGAGGAATACTGCGAACGCTGAAATAAATAGTGACTTTTTGATTGGGCAACGATTTGATGGTGCAGAAGCAATGAAGAGAAGTTTTAGAGGTGTTTAAGCTGTCTAAAATATTCAGAGGCGTTATTTGTTCATTGCTATTCACATCCATGTGACGTACAACACATTAGAAGCTTTATGGCACGTTAATGCAACTAGGTACTATTTTAGATTGCCAAGGTAGACTTTTATTTTAATAGGAAAAATTGGGAAAGATTTTCCCAGACACAAAATTGAAAAAAAAAAACTTATAAATGGCGAAACAAGGTTTGTGGAAACCTACGATGAATTGTTACGAGATTTTTAAAGCATTTGTTGAAACTTTATAAAAGCTTGAATGGATCAAGAAGATATTAAACCTACTTCAAAAAATTCAGATCTCTTTGAAATCTGTATTCAAAAGCAAATTCGTTATAAGTTTTTTTATTGACTTCATCTTTATTCTCCTATACTCTTCCATTATGTACTCCATTGTAATCTACTAATCTCCATATTTAGCGGCATCAGCTGCTCTTAATCATATTGAAAATGTTTTGAAAAATGTTTTGTTTGTTTTAAAACTTTGCAAGCAAGCATCGGGAAAATGTTGAAACATTTTGAAGTTGCAACAAGAACTTCTGCTTTTTGTTAATGAAGAAATGAGAATGCCTCATGCGAGAATCAATATAAAATGAAAAGACATAGGTCAATTACAATTCTTTTCTTGATGATTTGTCAAACCAGTTAGAGAGCAAGTTCGTGAGCCGTATATATCCATCCACACTTACTAGTTTTTCTAAAGTCACTCACTTCATTGATATCTATTAAAATTTTAGGAATTGTAAATAAATTTGATCTGCACAGTCATATTTGTATTGTTAAGGGTTTTAGCATTTCACCCACTCAAAAAGTCCACTCCAAAAAAATATTTCCCTACTCTGAAAAGGCTCTAAACATTAAATATATATTTTCATTTCTGCAGGAAAAGAAAGCCTAACAGAAGTGGCTTTAATGAGTGTTCTTCATAGCTACATAATATAAACGAAGAAAGTTATCAGTCATTTTGTTGTTAAGAGATCAAGAAGAAGAAAATTTATATAAATAAAATAACTTTTTTATTTTTAAATTGCTAATAATGTTAGGTTATTTTTTCTTTTATTGAAATTATATATATATATATATATATATATATATATTATATATATATAATATATATATATATATTATATAAATATATTATATATATATATATATATTTTATACTATATTATATTTCTATATATTATATATATATATTATATATATATTATAGTATATATATATATTGGGGCGTCTGGAAGGGAGGCTGCTAGCCCCATCTGATTGAATCCTAAGCAGCCTCCGGGTAGAAACGCCACTTTATCGTGACAACACGCTCACCTCTCTTCACAATCAAACATCCCTCTAATTAAAGGTGGTTCTCAGGAACTAACTACTTACCTCCCTTCAATTATAATATATATATATAATATATATATTTTATATTATTTATATATTTATATATATATATATATTATATATATTGTATATTATATATATATATATATATATATATATATAATATATATCGGGGTGATTCAAATTATGGTAAAAATTTTGGGTAACTGATAAGAAATGCAAGAATACAAAGCGTAATGTTTTATAAAGGTATGACGTAATGTGCTTAGTTTCCGTCTGGCTGTCTGTATGTGGTTTTTACTAAATATCTTGTATCTACGAAACCAAGTTACAAACTCTAAATTTAAAAAAATGGCGGACGGGTTAAAAGTATTTGAGGACGAAATAAGTCATTCAGATAGGCGGTGTAAAATAACATATTATTGTACGATGGGTTTTAATTTTTGTACAACATAAACATACTGTTTCTAAAGCAACCTACAAATGGTAAAAGCTTGATTCGAAATGACGTCCGTTGCTTTTTTCAATGGAAACACGCGTCCAGGCGTCTTTCATTCGATTGTCGGACCCCGTTATCATAAATATTTCAAGAGTGTTATGATTCGTTTCATTCCGTTCATAAATCCTTAATTCGTAGGTCTTCAAACGGTGTCGATTTGGAGAAGAATATTGCTAAGAGTCTTTAAACTGTCCCAGAAGGTAATAATCCAAAGGATTTAGGTCTGGTGATTCGAGGGCAAAGGTCTCATCAGTGTTCATGAACTGCAGCACTAAAGTGTGCAGGAGCCCCCATCATGTGCATAAACCATGGTCCACGTTTTGGCGCAATCTGAAGAGGTACATCATCAAACAAGGTACGGGGCTCATGTTTCAAAAAGTTTACGTAGATTATGCCATTAAGCCTTGGAGGAAGCTCGAACATAAGTACATGAAATCATGTAAATTCCTGCCCTAAAATGTTACTGAAAACTGATGTTGTGAACGATTCTGTTTAATGCCATGAGGATTCTCGTCTGCCCAATGTGTTTTCGTTATGAACGTTAACGATAGCTGTTCTTGTAAAGTGAGCATCGTCGGTAAAAAAAACCTTCGTTAAAAAGTTGGGGTCAAAACATTTGTTCAAAAACCATATGACAATAAACTACAACGAGGAGGCATATCACGTGGCAATAGCAGTATGCACCTGATTGGACGTGGTACGGTTGTAACTGTTGCTCGTGTAGTAACCTCCAAATACTAGTTTGGTTCGAATTAAACTGTAGTGACAATTCTCGCGTGCTTTTTTTTCAGGGTGCTCAGAAATTTCATTAAGAAACTAATTCTTCTAAATCAACAGTCCTTAATAGATCGGGGTCCTTGTCCTGCATTAGTGTGCTTCTTTGAAACTGCAAAATTACCTGTTTCGACAGGCGTCTGATTGATAGTGGTCAAAAAACCTTGCGCTTGGACTAATTCGGTTGGGGATTTTTCTCTTGGTACAAACGTCCTGCTGCAGAACCATTGCAGCGTGCCATCCCATACTTTATAAATGCATGTCAGCTAGTTCAGAGTATGAATACACGTGTAATTACGATCCATATTCAATAACGAAAGACACGTAAGAGACACAAGGCACACAGTCATGCGCCTTACACTTGTAATTGCGTAACACAAACAGACAGTGCATTTATAGTATACAGTAGTTGGTTGTTTTGGTCAACAATATTGTGCCTGAAATTTTGATGAAGGAGTAGCTTGTTTGTGGTAGAAGTGTTGTTATTATTTTTAATGAGATGTTTCCCAATCTACTCAAACATTTACATTCTCCTTACACTAATAGTCATTAATTTATTAAATGTTTATACGCAGTTTGATTCTGCGTACAACAATAGTGTGTAATTTGCGTTTCCTTAACATTTTACCTAAAGTCATCCGCTTTCATGAATGTCGTCCTCAAATAGTTTCCGGCGCATTTTTAAACTTTTTAGTCAATTTGATACTTCTTTTTGTCGTCTAAAATAGAACAACACTACACATTACTCATCAAATATAGGGTCATTGCTGACCATACTATGGTTACGAGATACAAAATGATCTTAATAAAAAACACATTCAGACCAGCCATGACGGATCACTAAGACACCTAACCGTCAATACCCTTTATAGAATTTTATTTTATTTTTGCATATTCTTATATCAGTTTTATCCATAAATTTATCATCCATAATCTTGAATTACCACCTCATGTATACCTATATTATCATATACTCTCTATACCCTATAATATCATATTATACCTAATACTATTATCTATTTATACCTTATCATTACTTACTACCAATATACTATATATATACTATAACCTATATATATACTCTATATATTTTTATGTACGTATATTTAATACTGATCTATATATATATATAATATATATTACCTATCCACTATATATATATATAACTTCTATATATCATACTAACATATCATATACTATATATATTATACTATATATATATACTAATATAATAATATTCACTATATTATATATATATATTATCTAATCTAATAGTTATTATCTTCAACCCTTGTTAAAATTTTACTGGATCTCGGTCCCTATAACTATATATCATCATATATTTACTCATATATATATATATATATATATATATACGTATATATATATATCACGTATATTATACTATATATTCTATCATCATATAATACTATATAATACCTCACTATGTCTATATATAATTATATCATACATCTCCACATGGGATCATGATCCACTGTGCGGTACCAAGTCCGGAATACAAAGAGGAGGGTTGCTGCGCACCAAGGCCTAGCAAGCCGGCCCGCATAAACACCTTACGCTCGTGAAACCTTTGTTGTGCCTCGGAATAACGGACAGACTTCTCGGTACCCGACTCGGCGAGTTCAAGGACTACGGAAAAAGGACTATCACTACAAACTGGCTACAATAAACGCGAGCACCTTCTCTGGAAAAGAGGAGGAGGCTGTAGAGCTGATGATGGAGAGAGGTCTGGATATCTTGGGCGTGTGCGAGGTGAGGTATAAAGGAGAGGAAGGAGAGGGAGTGAAGAAATTACACAATGATTATGTCATGGTGTATAAGGGTAGAGAAGAAGAGAGAAGACATCGGTGTAGGATCGATTACTGCAACCAAGAAACATTCTAAAAAAGTGTAGATAGAAAGGATTTCGGTGAACACGAAAAGAATTATGCGCTGTGACGCTTGAAAGAGTGGAGAGTTCAACAGTTGAGATCTATCCCAGGTCTATGCGCCGCATCAGGGAAGACTACGCGAGGAGTAAGACAGACGTTTACATGGAGACTCCTGCAAGGAATGTATATGATGGAAAGAAAGAGGAGGACACATACTAATTATCGAGGAAGATATGAAATCGCACATGTGGGATTCGGAGGAGAGAAGGAGAGGAAGCAGCTGTGGGGGCGTCCGGCAAGTTGTTGATGCAAAGCATACCCCAGAGGGGGAAAGACCTAGCTTGACTTCTGCTATAAGAATGGTGCCGCTATCATGAAACACCTTATTTTAAACATGGAGAGAGTAAAAAATGGACATGGTACCGCTGGAATTCAGAAAACCAAGAATATACGGAAAAATCTATGATAGATCTAATGATATGTAATGATAAGAGGGTGTTTATGGATGTCAAATAGCAACTACCTAGGTCTCTTGGATTACGGACCACAGCACTTGTAGACGTTGGGGGATTAAGATGGAACAAAGGCAGAAGCCGAAGGAAAGTAACCCAGCAGAAGCCTACTTGTTTCTGAACTTCAAAATGATGAAAACACCCTAGAGAAGATATATCAACAACAAACTACGTTAGAAAATATGAAGAATCTCGGAACTGGTGGAACGAGTAGAGGATGTATGGAAGATTCAAGAGACGGTGTGGGAGCAGGTTGCACCAAGAAGTGATTGGGACAAAAAAGAATAAGTAGTGGGAAAAGAAAAAAGACGGTTTGTGGATCATGAGGAAGTCAACAAACGTAAGTAAAAAGAAAAAAACAGAAATTATCCTTTTACTGGATGAAGACAAGGCAGAAGAAAATAGCACAAGCTTATGTTTGGCGAGAAAATCAAGCAGAAATAGTAAAAGACGAAAACATCGACTGTCTATGGGAAAGAATAGGAGAGAGAATTGAGGAAGAAACAATAAAGCACTAGATAGTTGATATTGGAATGGCTAAGAGATTACAGAACAAAAAGATGAACCTAACACGAATGTAATATTCAACAAAGATAGAGAACCAATAGTGGAAATGTGGAAAAGGTGGGGATATGGACAGAAATATTTTGATGAATTATTAAATGTGGTGGACAACGAGGAATATATATGGAGGAGGATAACCCACAAATGGAAGACCGAGAACAGGATGACTTGGAACCGATACATGGCGAGGAAGTGAGACAAGACCATAAGAGCCTTAAAGAATGGAAAGAGCCCAGGAGTCGATGGACTAAATAATGAATATTCAAAAGCAGGAGAAGGTATGGTGACATGGATGACAGAACTTATAAAGTTGGTATATTGGAGAAGAAGGGAGATACATACCGTCAGATTAGGAGAAAGCTGTGGATATGTCCAAATACCCATAAAAAGGCGATAGAAGAGAATTCGCCAGATTATTACAGAGGAAAGTGTTGCTGTTGAGTGCATATAAAATATATACAATATACGAGAGGATAATAGAGAAAAGACTGCGGAGAAAATTAGAGGGAAAGATTGGAGAGTGGCAACACGGATTCAGGGCAATTAGAAGTGTAATTGACTTGATATTTTCTTTAAAAATGATAGTGGAGAAGAGCATAGAATGGAGTAAGATAGCATATATCGCGTTTATAGATCTAGAGAAAGCTTTTGATAGAATACAAAGAGAGAGATTGTGGATAGTGATGGAAGACCCTGCATATGGAATAAATAAGAAGCTGATAAGGATAATAAGGAATATGTATGAAAACCCATAAACACGGTTAGAACGGAGATGGGAAGGGACAAATGGTTTGAAACGAAGACTGGAGTGAGGCGGGCGTGTATGTCCCTTTACTTTTTTGCGTTATATCTGAACAACTGCTTGAAGAGGATATTTGTAAGAGAGGGAATATGGGTAAATACACCTTTGATAATAGCTGACGACGCGGCTGTGGTGACAAAGGAACAACATGAACTACAAGCTGCTGTGAATTCTTGGAATGAAGTTATGATGAAGTAGGGGAATGAAAATAAACAGGGAGAAGACGGAGATAATGACGATATCGAGACAGGGAGAACACGCTGAGATATGGATGGAAGGTACACAGTTAAAACAGACCAGCAGATTCAAATATCTAGGAGTAATATTCGATGAGAAAGGATGGATAGACTCAGAACTGAGGGAAAGAATAACAAAATATTCAAAGAATGTGGGAATATTGTACCCATTGATGATGCAGAGAGGAGTGCCAGTAGAGGTAAAAGTGACTATATATACAACCATCCTACGACCAATATTACTATACGGGTCGGAATGTTGGGTACTTAACACGATGCAGAAAGAGTAAAATAGAAGCTGCGGAAATGGCGAGTGTTAAGATTCAATAAAGCAGGCAGTAACAGCTTGAAGGGACAGAGTATAGAAGTGAAAAATAGAAGTGCGGAAGATGCGAGTATTATTCCAATAATGGAATGTATTGAAAGAAACCAGCTGAGATGGTTCGGTCATGTGCAGAGAATGGAGGACTTTAGATACCCCCGAAGATTACTTAATTGGAGACCTATTGGAACGAGACCAGTGGGAAGACCAAGAAAGAGATGGAAGGATGCTGTGGAAGAAGCAATTACGTCGCGGGGAGAAACGATGGAGAATGTGGAAAGGACGGCACTATTTGAAGACCGGGACGTCTGGAGGGATTTCTGGAGGAGCAACACTTGACAGGATCTACCTAACAAGATGGATGGTGAGAAAGGTGAGAAATATATATATATATATATATATATATATATATATATATATATATAGTATAAAATATATATACAAATTTCTGGATATATACCTGTATATATATATATATATATATATATATATATATATATATATATATATTAAAAATAATACAATTTAGAGTCATGACATAATTGAACGCTTGTTAGACCATCTAATATGCGATTTCCCACTTTGTACTTCTGCAAGCTTACTACATTCTCTTCCCCTTTCACACACACACACACAATTCCTACACATATATATATATTTATATATATATATAAAGATAGCAGAAAGAGTTATATCTATATATATAAATATATATTACACACACACA
>JABUQX010019079.1:15000-25000 GCA_015478945.1 Trachelipus rathkii
GAAACTTTAATCCAAATGGGGTTCTTCGGAAAAGTTCCTATGCTTCTCAAGCTTGGTTATTATGCAACTCTCAAATTAATATATATAAAGATATATATATATATATAGTGGCGGGTTACAGCAACATCTTATAAATAGCATATATATATATATATATATATATATATATTAGTTATTAAGTATATATATATATATAGTAAAATATATTAGTTTTTTTTTTATTTTATTATACATCAATATATATATATATATATATATATATATATATATATATATTACCTTTGTGGATATCATTTTGATGTTTGTATTATTTGTATGAAGCTTGTACGCAAATTGCATTAAGAGCCAAAGAAGATTGATGCTTATGGTGAGAAAGAAATCTTTTTTATACGGCAACACTTTCGTTGTCATATTATGACGTCACGCGACGAGGATTCGCGCTTGACGCTTCCCAATTTTCGGTCTCAAAAATTTTGTATCTCGATTACGGAATAGCGTCACAAATATTAAGATGATTAAATAGCGTCAAAAGATTATGTAACTGTGATTTAAGTTTCTTTTTTTTTCTTTTCTTTTTTAAGAAATGCTTTTAATAAAAGTGAGAAGGAACTTTTCTCTCCTCTAAGTTTTTAAATAAATCATTTCACTTTCATAATAATTATTCCGATTTTCGTCTGAAACGAGCATTCTTTCCAAATCCTGAATTGCGTTATTAAGTAAGTGGCTATGATTTTTGTTGAGTGAGTTTTATAATAATAGCAAAAAAAAACAACAAAGAAACAAACCTTATCCTCAAATAGAAAGCAATAATTATGTTTATAATGTCACAGGACTGCGATGAGTTTGGAATCTTGATGATGTTTGGTGTTTTTTTTATTAATTTGGACACGGTAAATTCAAAAATAAACACCATATTCCTCTAGCACGTTCTGTTTTACGCAAAATCAAATAATTAGTTTATGAAAACCTAATAATAAGCGCAATATATATATATATATATATATATATATATATATATATATATATATATATATATATATATATATATATATATATATATATATATATATATATATATATATATATTTTTTTTTATATATATATTTATATCTTTTTATTTTTATAAATAAGCGCATATATATATATATAATATATTATATATATTGTTTTCGAAATACAGCTTTATAACTTTTATATTATCACTATTTTTCAGAGTTTGTATCTTTCAATTAGTGATTCGGCCTTAAACTTTCTTTTGATTAGTTTTAATCCTAGGTATTAACAGTTTACAATAGTAGTTTGCTAATTAGTTAAATGAATTTTGTTAGAAGGAAACAAGTTTATCCCCATTTGCAGTACTATTGCAGACTGTTCTTTCGCATCAGTATTCCTTTATACAACTTGTTTTGAGTGTTTGTTGTAACCTTACGAGGTAAGGCATCGATATTTGAGCCTTTGTTTGTTTTGTTAGTTTTATTAATCTGTTTTAGGTTACTATTGCAGTGGTAGTATATAGGCTACTTATGAAGTGCAACTGCAAGATTGTTCAAATATTCACTTCTGCTATTTCCTTCTTTTGTTGTAGGATGGCTTCTCTGATGAGTCATGTGTTAACAGTCAATATTCGTTTTGTTATATATGCTGACAGTTTGTATTAAAGAAACAAAGAAACGGTAACTTTGGAATGATGTTAGGTGACCAAGATAGGTCATACACGAATGGCATAGTGGAACAGAAATACAAGAGGTGAAACAACACGAATGACAAGTGCATCAAGATACTCACAGCAGGTGAAACAACACGAATCAAACAGACAAGTGCAACAAAAATACAACAAACAGGGTGAAACAATACGCAATGATAGGTGCAACAAGAGGTGAAACAATAGGAATAATAGGTGCAACAACAGGTGAAACAACATGATTGCAAGTGCAACAACATACAACAACAGGTGAAACAACACGAATGACAAGTGCAACAAGATACAACAACAGGTGAAACAACACGAATGACAAGTGCAACAAGATACAACAACAGGTGAAACAACACTATCAGAAGTGCAACAAGATACAACAACAGGTAAAACAACACATTCACAAGTGCAAAAAGATACAACAAAAGATGAACACGAATGAGCTGAAAACAAGATGCAACAATAGGGGAAATAATAAAAGGAATAGCAATACATACAAACAAAGAAAGAATTATTTATGTAAACAGGTTATACAATATAAAACAACACTAATGATGTACAGTGCAATGTAAGATATGGTCAATGAGGTGAAAACAATAATAAATGATACAAACAAAAATACAAATAGTATCATGTCAGGGTTTGTTGCAACAGATCACAAGTGCAACAAGATACAACAACAGGTGAAACAGAACGAAGGACAAGTGCAACAAGATAAAACAACAGACGAAACAACACGAATGAAAAGAACAACAAGATTCAACAACAGGTGAAGCAACACGATCACAAGTGCAACAAGGTATAACAACATGTGAAACAACACGAATGACAAGTGCAAGAAGATGCAACAACAGGTGAAAAAATACGAATGGCAAGTGCAACAAGATACAACAACACGTGAAACAACACGATCACAAGTGCAACAAGATACAACAACAGGTGAAACAACACGAATGACAAGTGCAACAATATAAACAACAGGTGAAATAACACGAATGCCAAGTGCAACAACATATAACAACAGGTGAAACAACACGGATCACAGGTGCAACAAAATACAACAACAGGTGAAACAACACGTTCACAAGTGCAACAAGATACAACAACAGGTGAAACAACACGAATGACAAGTGCAACAAGATACAACAACAGGTGAAACAACACGAATGACAAGTGCAACAAGATACAACAACAGGTGAAACAACACAAATGACAAGTGCAACAAGATGCAACAACAACTGAAACAACACGAATGGCAAGTGCAACAAGATTCAACAACTGGTGAAACAACTCGAATGGCAAGTGCAACAAGATACAACAGCAGGTAAAACAACATGAATGAGAAGTGCAACAAGGTACATCAACAGTTGAAACAACACGAACAATAAGTGCAACAAGATACAACAACATGTGAAGCAACACGAATGACAAATGCAACAAAATCCAACAACAAGTGAAATAACACGTTCATAAGTGCAAGAAGATACAACAACAGATGAAACAACACGAATGACAAGTGCAAGAACGTGTTGTTTCACCTGTTGTTGTATCTTGTTGCATCTGTGATCGTGTTGTTTCATCTGTTGTTGCATCTTGTTGCACTTGCGATCGTGTTGTTTCACCTGTAGTTGTATCTTATTGCACTTGTCAATCGCGTTGTTTCACCTGTTGTTGTATCTTGTTGCACTTGTCATTCGTGTTCTTTCACCTGTTGTTTTATCTTGTTGCAATTGTGATCGTGTTGTTTCACCTATTGTTGTATCTTGTTACAATTGTGATCGTGTTGTTTCACCTGTTATTGTATCTTGTTGAACTTGTGATCATGTTGTTTCACCTGTTGTTGTATCTTGTTGCACTTGTCAATCGCGTTGTTTCACCTGTTGTGGTATCTCGTTGCACATGTCATTCGTGTTCTTTCACCTGTTGTTGTATCTTGTTACACTTGTGATCGTGTTTTTCACCTGTTGCTGTATCTTGTTGCACTTGTGATCGTGTTGTTTCACCTGTTGTTGTATCTTGTTGCACTGGTCAATCGCGTTGTTTCACTTATTGTTGTATCTTGCTGCACTTATCATTCGTGTTGTTTCACCTGTTCTTGTATCTTGTTGCACTTGTGATCGTGTTGTTGCACTTGTTGTTGTATCTTGTTATATTTTCCATTCGTATTTTTTCACCTGTTGTTGCATCTTGTTGCACTTGTCATTCGTGTTGTTTCATCTGTTGTTGTATCTTCCATAGAAAAATATTGTAGACGAAACGAATCGCTAAGAATATTGGAATTTTGTTGCATTGTCATTTCGTGTTGCTTCACATGTTGTTGTATCTTGTTGCACTTAATTCGTTCGTTGTTGTTTCAAACTGTTGATGTACTTGTTGCACTTCTCTTCATGTTGGTTTTACCTGCTGTTCTGTCTCTTGTTGCACTTGCCATTCGTGTTGTTTCACCTGTTGTTGAATCTTGTTGCACTTGCCATTCGTGTTGTTTCAGTTGTTTGTTGCATCTTGTTGAACTTGTCCATTTTTTGTTGTTTTCACCTGTTGTTGTCATCTTTTTTGAACTTGCCATTCGTGTTGTTTCACCGTTGTTTGAATCTTGTTCGCACTTGTTCCATTCGTTTTTGTTTTTCATCTGTTGTTTGTATCTTGTTGCATGCTTGTGACGTGTTGTTCAACCTGTGTTGTAATTCTTGTTGCACCTGTGATCCTGTTGTTTCAACTGTGTTGTTTATTTGTTGCACTTGTGTTTCGTGTTATTTCACTGCTGTTGTATCTTGTTGGCACTTGTCAATCGCGTTGTTTTCACGCTGGTTGTTGTATCTTGTTGCAGCACTCGTGATCGTGTTGTATCACGTGTTTGTTTTGTATCTTTGTTGCACTTGCCATTCGTATTTTTTCACCCTGTTTTGTTGCATGCTTCTTGCACTTTCATTCGTGTTGTTTCACATGTTGTTGTACTTGTTGCACTTGTCATTCGTGTTTTTTCACCTGTTGTTGTATCTTGTTGCACTTTTTGTCTGTTGTTTTTGTCTGTTGTTTATTTTGTGGTTGCTGTATGTGCATTCATTCGTTTTGTTACACCTGATGTTGTATTTTGGTGCACTTGTTCATTCTTGTTTGTTTTCACCTGTTGTTGTTATTCTGTTGGCACTTGTCATTCTTGTTGTTTCACGTGTTGTTGTACTTCTTGTTGGCACTTGTTCATTCGTGTTGATTACCTGTTGTTTTACCTTGTCATTCGTGTTAATTCACCTGCTATTGTATCTTGTTGCACTTGTCAATCTCGTGCAGGTTTCATTCTGTTGTTGTAACTTGTTGGGCACTTGTGAAACTTGTTTGTTTCTATCTGTTGTTGTCCTCTTGTTGCACCTGTGATCGTGGTTGATTCACACTGTTGTGTATCTTGTTGCAACTTGCCATTCATATTTTTTCACTCTGTTGTTGCATCATCTTGCAACCTGTCATTTCGTGTTGTAACACTGTTGTTGTACCTTGTTGCATTCTTGTAATCGTGCTGCTTCACTGTTTTGTATCTTGTTGCACTTTCATTCGTGTTTCGTTTGCTGTTTTATCTTGTTGCACTTATCATTCGTTCTGTTTTACTTGTTGTTGTATCTTGTTGCACTTGTGATTGTGTTGTTTAATTTGTTGTTTTATTTTGTTTGCACTTGTCCATTCGTGTTTGTTTGACCCTGTTGTTGTATCTTGATTTCTGCACTTGTCATTCATGTTGTTTCACCTTTTGTTGTACCTTGTTGCACTTCTCATTTTTGTTATTTCACCTGCTGTATTATTTTGTGGCACTTGTCATCGTGCTGTTTCACCCGTTGTTGTATCTTGTTGCACTTGCCATTCGTATTGTTTTCACCTGTTGTTGCATCTTGTTGCACTTGTCATTCGTGTTGTTTCATCTGTTGTTGTAAGACCCATTTCGGGGTACCCCGAAGGGGGTGTAAGCGGTTACATAAGGGCACAGCCCTTAAGGCTGTGCCCTTACCGCTTACAACCCCCTTCGGGATACCCCGAAATGGGTCTTCACGCATCTCTCTGGGGTGATCTCCCTGTAGTGATGCTCATCGCTGAAAATTGTTCGGTTATATGTAGTAAAGATTGAGATTATGTTGATGAGTGAGCGCATTCGTGAAAGTTTTTGTATAAACATGAAAATATCCCTAATGATAAGTCTATCGTGTAAGCCTAACGAACCGAAGGTATTGCGTAATGTTTCGAAAGGTTGGATAAGTTAAGTTTTATGGACAATGTTAGTTACTTACCGTTGATAAGTAAAGAACTTTGATAATGAAAACTGTTTATTCGTAAGTTAGGTATGTTATGTTCTTAGTTCCAATTAGCTTTTATTAGTTTTATCCTGGCAATAGTATTGAATGAAGCACGAAATACATATACAAACATAAAATGGTGAATGTAGTAGCAATTCATAGTTCAAGATGCTGGTATCTTTGATAGTTTGGTCACTTTGTTAAAGAATTTTGTTAGATAATACTGCTTTAGCTGCTGATGATATGATTGAAAAGCTGGATAGTTGGTTTTGCTGTGTAACGAGAGGCATATTTGAGAACTTATTCATAGGTAAAAATGTTAATGTCTTATTCGTAGTTTTCGAATGTTAGTATCTATTCGTAGTTTTCGTCCATTGCATGTTTAGATATGTTAGCTATGTTTTAATTTCTGTTAGCGTTTTTGTAAAATATCTACTATGACATGTGAATTAACATACTTTTGTTTAGAAAAATTATAAGTTTCGTGAGATATTACTGTGTTAACTGGCGATGATATGTTAGAAAACGTGAGCATAGGTTAAGTTTTTGATGAGTAATGCTAGATTTGCCTTAGAATTTTGCTGATGTCTACGTTTATTCATAGTTCAAAATGTGTTAACTGACGATGATTGGTTAGAAAACGTTAGGATTCTTTGATGTATTGGTCACTTTGTTAAGGGATTCTGTTAGATAATACTGCTTTAGTCGCTTTAGCTGTTGCTGATATCTTGGAAAAGTGGGGATACCATTGAGTTTTGTATGTCTCTGTTAGCTACTTTACCTTTGATAAGTAGGGAATTTTGTGAAAGTTAGCAGATTATTCATACGTGAGGTATGCTAGGTTTGTCGTTGCTGTATGTTATATTCTTAGTTTCAGGTTATGTTATGTTATCTTTATTGGTGTGAAAACTTTATTAAGTAATATAAAGAACTTATTTTTTGTTATGTTTATTCCAAAATGATACTCGAAATAGGACTTGAATCAATAGATCAATAGAATCCATGGAAGGGTGGGTAAGGGGAGGGGAGTGGCAGGAACGGTGTTTGATTTACTGATTTACCTGATTTTACTGATTTACTGCTTTGAAAATCAGTAAACTATTACACTTACTATGATATTTTATTCAAAGAACTTCTTTTTAATGTTATTTCTGGATAAAACTTTGTTATTTTTGCAATTATTCATTGGGGTTTTTATGATATTTAGGTAAGGTTAGGATGAATTTTTTTGCTAAAATAATTAGCGATGTTAATGTAAAATTACATTGATATGTTAGAGATAGCTTGAAAAATTGTGAATAGGTTACGTTTTTGTAAGCTATGCTAGGTATATTTACTGTTGTTAAGTGGGAAGTTTATGTTTAATGGTTAGTATTTATTTGTAAGTAAAGTGTGTTAAGTTTGTACGTTGTACATTATATTCTTAGTTCAGGTTATGCATGTTAGCTTTATTAAATGTAAAAACGTTAGTTACCTTAGCATATATTCGATGGTTAATAATAAAGAAACTTATTTTTGTGTTATGTTTATCCGAAATGATACTTGAAATGTGACGTGAATCAATAGATCAAAAGGTCATGGGAGGGAGTAGGGAGGGAGGGGTGGGGAGGGTTATGGTTTGATTTACTGATTTACTGCTTTAAAATCAGTAAACTATTAACAACTTTACTGTGATATTTTATTCAAAGAATTTATTTTATGTATTGTTTGGTTAAAACTTTGTTATGTTTGCAGTTATTCGTTGGTCTGTATGACAATTAGACAAGGTTATGTTAAATTTTTTGTTAAATATTACTGTGTCAATGTAAAATTAACGTTAATATGTTAGGATATGCTTGAAAAAAGTAAATGAATAGGTTAACGTTTTGGTATGCAACTGTTAGTTACTTTAACTGATGTTAGTGTGGGAACTTTGGTTTAATGTTAACAGTTATTCGTGGCGAAAGTTGTGTTAGGTTTTGTCGTTGTATTATTATTTCTTAGTTCAGGTTAGTGCCATGTAGCTTTATTATAGTGAAAACATTGTTATGTTGGCATATATTCGCTGGTTAGTATTTAAAGAACTCATTTTTGTGCTATGTTTATCCGAAATGATACTCGAAATGCGACGTGAATCAATAGATCAATAGATCAAAAGGTCATGGAGGGGTGGGAGGGATGGGGAGGGGAGGCGGTTGTTGGTTTGATTTACTGATTTACTGATTTTATTGTTTTAGGATCGGTAAGCTATTACACTTTACTATGATATTTTATTCAAAGAACTTATTTTTATGTTATGTTTGGATAAAACTTTGTTATGTTTGCAATTATTCGTTTGGTATTATAATAGTTATGTAAGGTTATGATAAATTTTTGTTAAATATTACCATGTTAATGTAAAATTAACATTGATATGTTAGAGATATGCTTGAAAAAGTGTGAATAGGTTACGTTTTTGTACGCTATGTTAGTTACTTTACTGTTGTTAAGTGTGGGACTTTGTTAATGTTAGTAGTTTATTCGTTGATTAGTGTATAAAAAAATTGTTTTCATGTTATGTTTAACCTAAATGATACTCAAAATGCTAGTTGAATTCAATAGATCAATAGTTAAGCTGTAATGATAGCTGTTTATTTGTTTGGTTGTTATGTGTTAAGTATGTTATAAGTCATAGTTTACTTTACAGAGGATAAAACTTTACATTGTATTTATCCGTTAGGTATTATGGTACTTGGGTAAGGTTATGGTAAACCTTTTTGTTGAATATTACCATGTTAATGTAAAATTAACATTGATATGGTAGAATTTATGGCTTGACTAAAGTGTTAATAGGTTAACGTTTTTGTCCGCTATCGTTAGTTACTTTACTGTGTTAAGTGTTGAACTTTGTTAATTTTAACCGTTTATTCGGGTTTGAGATGTGTTAGGTTTGTTGTTGTACATTATATTCTTAGACCGGATGATGCTATGACAGCTTTATTTAAATGTGTAACTTGTTAGATATAGCTTATATGAATTTACAATGTTATAAAAAAATTTGTTTTTATGTTATGTTTATCCAAAATGATACTCGAAATGTGACTTGAATCAATAGATCAATAGATCGATAGATCATGGGAGGGTAGGAGACGGGGAGGAGAGTAGAGTGGATGGTTTGATTTACTGATTTACTGCTTTAGGGTATGTAAAACATGACAATTTTACTAAAAAAAAATATGACTGTGAGTCAATAGATCAGTAGATTAAATGTGAATTAATAGTTCAATAGATCATAGATGCAATTAGATTCTTGGATGAGGTGGGCAGTGTGGTATGGCTGGTTTGATTTACTGATTTACTGATTTAGGGTATGTAAAACATGACAATTTTACTAAAAAATATGACTTGAATCAATAGATCAATAGATCAATAGATCACGAAAGGGGTGGGAGGGCAGTTTGATTTACTGATTTACTGATTTACTGCTTTAGGGTATGCAAAACATGACAATTTTAGTAAAAAATATGACTTGAATCAATAGATCACGGAAGGGGTGCGGAGGGCAGTTTGATTTACTGATTTACTGATTTACTGCTTTAGGGTATGTAAAAACGTAAATTTGTAAGTTATAAACATAAAAAGAATAAGAATTTTTTTTTTCCTTGATGGTTCTGAAACCATCATTTTCGAAATCTACAGACCCGATAACATACATAAGAACACCAACATTGTTGTTATACGAATGTTTTAACTCAGCACCGCACTAGCTCCAGCACCGGTGCCGGTACTAAACTCCGACTCCTCTGACTCAGATTCCTTTCCACTCTTTCCTTCTCTGACTCGAATCGCGACTCACTTTTCTCCATTCTCTTATGCATTTTCGACCTTTCTAACGAAGGGACCCCTCTGGAGGGTCCCGACACCCTCACGATCTTGAAACCATCATATTCGAGATCTACGGGTTCGGTAACATATATAAAGATACATATATATTGTTTTATTACACAAATATTGGATCATGTCGATTTATCCGCTTCCACCTCCATATACATATCGATTGTATGAATTCGAA
>JABUQX010019080.1:2500-23193 GCA_015478945.1 Trachelipus rathkii
TAAATATTTAAAACTCAGACACTTGTTCAGCTGCTTACCATCTAACATAACTTACACTCACTGAGGACTGTCCTCGCTCACAACCATACCTATTTATATCTACGTTTACTCTTATCTTAAAACCAAATCATCCGCATATAATAGTAGGTTCACCCTCCACTCATCTCCATTCCTCCCATCATTCTAACTCCATTTTCCTGCTCCCCACCTCGAATTCCTTTCATAACCCATCCATATACAATTTGAATAACCAAGGAGGAGACATTACACAACCCTGTCTCACTCCGCTATAATCCTGAACCAATCACCATTGACCATCCATTTATTCTTACACACGCATCCCTATCGTCATACTTACTTGATTCCATTCAGAAGCCTACCACAACACCATATAATCACTAACACCTGCCAGTATACGCTTCCCTATTACTCTATCATTACGCCTGTGCAAATCATAAAACCTAATACCAATTTATTCTTCTCCTCTCATTTTCTAATTCATTTGTTTCAATGTAAAAGAATTTGATCCACTACATGCGCTCTACCACTTCTAAATGCTCCTTGTTCTTCAACAATCAGCTCTTTCAGTCACTCGACGCATTTCTTTCGACCAAAATAACCACATATAACCTTCCCTACAAACTCCAATAACTTATCCCTAATATTTTCTACAGCTTCCCTTTTCTTCCTTTCCCTTATTTAAGGTACTATTAACCGCTCTTCTCCAATCCCTGGACTATAACCCCTATAAACGCTTTATAACAACTTCCAATCCAATCAAATCACCATCTCGCCTCCGTTCTTGATCATTTCACCAGTATTTCATCTATACCTGCAAGATTTACCATTCTTCAACTTTTCACTCTACCCATTACTCCTCCTTACTAATAACCTATCCCCAAAAATACCTATTCCTTCTTGCACCATCAATACCCACACACATTCACTATCACTCTTCATTTACATATATTGTGCAGATTTTCGAAGTGTTCTTTCCACACTTCCCTCACTCCATTTCATCAGTTACAAAAGCACCATCCCTAATTCATTATTCTAAGCAGATTCCCCTTATTCTGATTCTTAACCTTTCGCGCTTCCTTGCAGAAGAGCTTCCTATTCCTTTATAAGTCCCATTAATCCTCCTTCCAAACTGTTCATTTACCTCTTGTTTTTCTCCTACGTATACACCTTTTTAGTATTTCTTTTTTCCTCCTTATGTAATTCAAGCATCCTTCTTTTGAGACTTCATCATTTGCTTTTTTAGTACATTCAACCAGCTTCCTTTTTTACTTTTAACCGCTTTCATCACCTCTGTCATTCCACCATTCACTGTTAACATTCTTACTTTCCACTTTAGCAACCACATATTTCCTTTGCACTACTAACAATTGCTTTCTTCATTTGCCCCCAGATTTGTTCAGTACCACAACTTGTTCACAGTCAACCGATTTACTAGCGAGCGCTCTTTCACATACTTAACCTTATTGTCTTGCTCACCTTAACTTCTCACTCATAATTTTACCTACTTCCTTTCGTATCCCCTTCCTCTCCATCTCCATGCCCCACTAACTTAATTTTACATAACAACATAAATGATCCGATAATCCCATTCCTAAACGCCTCACTGATTTACACTCCTAAACATACTTCAACATCTCCTTCTTCACCACATCCAAATCAATCATACCTTTCCACTCGCTACCATCTTCTACCTACCCCCTCTAAGTATCCTTATGGATACTCTTGTGTTTAGAAGAAAGTATTACTTACACACATAACCTCATCTCTTCCACCGAAAGCAAATCGCCTTCCTACCATTTCCATTTTCTCCCGCCACTTTTTCTCAAAAACCACCTGTTATACCATCTCCTTTTTGATCACCTATGCAATCATTCAGCGTCCCCCAACATCTATCAATTTGAAGATCGCTACTCACCCTACTCCAGAACATCATTCAGATTTTAACCCAAAAAATCGTACTCTCAACCTTTTCCCTCAGATGGACATATGTCACAACTCACACATACCTTGACCGTTCAAACTTAAATTTAACCATGAGAATTCTAGGACTCACACACAAAATCTACCATAGCTTTATACCACAGGTCACTCATCAAAAATTGCAAACTCCTTCCTCTTCTCTCTCATTCCTTTCCACACCAGCACACATCACTTCACACCACATCATTTTCACCGTTTTTTCACTTGTTCAGTCACGAGCGAGAAAATCAAAATTTGCTCTTTTCTAAATACATCCATCCACCTCTCTCCTCTTCTCCTCAACGATTTATTCTCTACATTCCATGTACGCTCATACGATTTCATACAATTTCGCCCGAAAGATAGAGGACCGTTTCACGGGCGATCACGCCTTCTCCGAGGCCCTGCATTAGCATTCCTGGCAAGAAATAGATGGTAGTGGGCAGCCAACCCAACTACCACCGTCCCTTAGTCGCCTTTACGACACGCAGGACATACGATGTGGGCAATTCTTTCTCCCCCCTACACACAGGGATATGAGTATAGGATTGTCTGTAAAAGTGTTAAATGTAGAAAGAGGGGTGTGTACGTTTAAATCATAGTGTAGATGATATGTAGATAAATGGTGGTCAAGTAATATGTTGCCTGGAGGAAGAGTGTGTAAAGAATATGAACGCAAGGAGAAAAAGTGTACCATTAAAAAATATATATAAATATTATATCATCTTATATATATATAATTATATATATATATATATATATAATCTATATTATAATATATATAATATATATAATATATATATATATATATATATATAATTATATACATATTATATATATATATATATATATATAAATATATATATATATATATTTTTAAGAACTATGATTGGAAAGAGTAGGAGAGACAGAATAAACAATGAAGTTGTTAGAGAAGATATAGGGGTTAAGAAGATGATACTGAAGATGGATGTGGGAGATTGAGATGGTGGAACATCTGGAGAGAATGTGAGCATTAGAGAGAATGCCGAAAAGAGATGGGAATGGACCACCAGAACGGGCAGAAGACCAAGGGGAAGACCGAAGAAGAGATGGCGGAGTCGTGGAGGACTCTCTGGAAAGATGTCAGCTACCAAATATGAGAGTGCTGAAGAGAAGAGGAATAGTGCAGAAGAGGGATGTCTGGAGAAAGATGCTTGTGCGGCTGACAGGATGAAGAATCCTTCCTGGGAGAGGAAAGAAAGAAAGAATGAATATATATATCTATATATATATATATATATTATATATTATATCTATATATATATATGTATATATATATATATATATCATATATATATATATAATATATATATATATATATATTATATATATAATATTATATATAATATATATATAATAGTTGCCAGTATGAAGAGGTGATAGTGAATGTTGTGGGTTTGATGGTGCAGAAGAAGGAATAGGTATTTGGGGATGAGTTATTGGCCAGGAGGAGGTAATGGGTAGAGTGAGAAAGTTGAAAAATGGGTAAAATCTGCAGGTATAGATAAATTACTGGTGAAATGATCAGAGAACGGAGGCGAAATGGTGAATGATTGGATTTGGAAGTTTGTGTAATAAAGCGTTTATTGAAGGGTATAGTTTCAAAGTGGATGGAGGAGAGCCTGTAATAGTAACCGGATCTTTATATTAAGGGCAGACGGAGATAAGGTGACTGTAGAAATTATAGGGGGAATTAAGTTTATTGAGTGTTGTAGGGAAGTATATGCTGGTATTTTGGTCGAAAGAGTGCGTCGACTGACTGAAGGACTGATTGGTGAAGCACAATATGCGTTTAGGAGTGGTAGAGGATGTGTGGATCAAAATCTTTTAAATTGAAACAAATGATTGAGAAAATGAAGGAGAAAAAGAATAAATTGTATTTAGGTTTTATGGATTTGCAACAGGCTTATAATAGGGTTAATGGGAAGCTCTATGGCAGTGTTAGTGATATAGGTGTTTGTGGTAGGCTTCTGAAAGAAATCAAAAGTATGTATGAGGATGTGATGCGTGTTGTGAGAATAATATGGTGTAAGGTGATTAGTTTGTATAAATTAGCTGGAAGTGAGACAGGGTTGTGTTATGTCTCCTTGGTTATTCAATTTGTATATGGATGTGGGTTAGTGAAAGAATTCGAGGTTTTGGGGTGGAGGAAAAAATGGTGTTAGAATGGATGGAAGAATGGAGATGAGTGGAGGGTGCCTACTATTATATGCGGATGATTTGGTTCTGTGGGCGATCTGAAGAGAGTTTGAGGGATTGGTAGAGAGATTTTGGCAAGGTATGTAAAAGGAGGGTTTGAAAGTAAACGTAGAATAAGAGTAGGTTATGGTTGTGAGTGAGGGATAGCCCTCAGTGTGTAGTTATGTTAGATGGTGGCAGCTGGAACAAGTGTCTGGAGTTTAAATATTTAGGGGTATGTGTTTGGATGAGAAGGGAACGATGATGCAGAGTGTAGTAGGAGTTGTGAATGGCAAGAAGGTTGCTGGTGCAATTAAATCGTGGTGAATGTAAAGGGACTAGCTCTTGAGTGCGCTAGGGTCTTACCACTGAGCGGTATGTTGTTACCTGTGTTATGTAATGGTAGTGATCACTATGGTCCTGGAATCGAAACCTATAGATCTTAAGTTAATGTGTTCAGTTTGACAATCCTTAGGAGCATGCAGGTGTGAGAAGAATTTAATAAAATGAGGAATGAACTTATTCGAGAGTGTGTGGTGTGAAGAAAGGGGTAAATGAGAGGAATAAATGAAAAGATGTTGTGAAATGGTTTGGTCTCGTGGAAAGGATGAATGATAGTCGGTTGGTAAGCGGATGTATGTGGTGAGTGTGTTGGGAACCGACCGGCTGGGAGATCCGAAGAGAAAGTGGATCGAGTCTGTGAACGAATGTCTGAAGGAGAGGAAATGTGAGTTTGGGAGAGGCGAGAATAAAGGTGCCTGATAGAGAGAATGGCGGGGTTTTTGTATGTGGGGCATGGTTTGTGGCCCACCTGGGCCATAGGGATGAACCCTTACAGTTGACGATTTTATCCATATGAGGGCCCGCGTGGTGCCCGTGAAGCTCTAGGGTGGATTTTCTGTCTGTTGACGATTTTCACTAATTATAGGTACAAAGGGGGCGGCTTAAGGCTGGGTGCTTTCTTTTCGAACATTTGTCATGTTTCTCGCTACTGCTTTTCTTTTCCGATGCTTGTAGCGTTACCTTACTCCCAGTCTTGGGACAAAGAGGAAGATAAAGAAATATATAATTATGAATGAAGAAATTTTTAACTAAAAATAAATGTTTTTTGTATATATAAGATAAATTAAGTAAATCTATAATATATAATATAATATTAGTATATATAATATATATATATATATATATATTAGATATAATATATTCACTTTATATATATATTATATATCTAATATATATTATATATGAGTGTTCGCTGCCGTGTGGTGTTTTTTGTTGTTTAGGGTTGTTGGGTTTGGTTAGGTTGTAGTGGTCGTGTGTTCTTGGGCTGTGGGTTCGTCTGTTGGTGTTGTGCTTGGCTTTTGCTTGGGTGTTTCTTGGCGTGTATATATATATGTTATATTATATATAATATATATATATATATAATATATGAATATAATATATATATTATTATAATTATATATTATATGATATATATATAAATATATATACTATATATTTATATATTATATATATTGTAAAGGACAGAGGTAATAATAAATATTATAAATAATACAAAAAAAGAAAATAAACATGATACATTGTATAAGAAAAAAGCAGACATTGAATTCAATTTAGTTAAAAAGAATAAAATGTTGCTCGAATGTATAAACAAAAACAATTACAATAAATTTTATTAACTCATCAAATTTAGGGAACAATCTCAAGGGGGCAATTTCCGAAGACAATTTCAGGGGTTTCAATTCAGGGGGGTTTTCTTTCAGGGGGTTTCAATTCTCAGTGGGTATTTTTGTCAGGTGTTAATTTTTCATTTGGGTAATTGTTCCAGGGGATTAAGGTTTCAAGGGATAATTTCTGGTTTCTAGGTGTTGTTTAGGGGTATTGGTTCAGGGATAATTTCTGGTTTCTGGGTAGTGGTTTAGGGGGATATTGGTTCAGGGGTAATTTCTTGTACAGGGGTATTGGTTCAAAAGTAATTTCTTCTTTAAGGGTATTGGGTCAAGGGTACTTTCTTCTTCAGGGGTATTTTGTTCTTTGGTGCAGTGGATCCAACTTTCCACAACTTCAGACCAAGTGAAGGGGAAAACGAATGGATCCTCCTCTTCCAATTCCTTCAATCAAAGTCCCAAACAAAAGGTAAGAAAAAAAACTGGACGGTTTCTTGTCCAGTTTTTTCAGCATCACAAACTGAAAAAACATTACCGTCCATCAAATATAACATGACATTTCTATTATTGGATAATAATTGATGATAAAAATAAGTAATTAATGAATACATGAATAATTAATAATTAATATAATAATAATATAATAAATATTTTTTATAAATAAAGTATAAATAATAATAATGAATGAAATTTAATAACATTTATAGAATTATAATAAGTAATAGTAATAATAATAATAATAGTAATAGAAAGAATAATAATAATAATAATAATGATAATAATAATAATAATAATAATAATAATAATAATAAATAATAATAATAATAATAAATGAATAAATTAATAATAAATATCCTTATGCTTCAAAAGAAAAAAAAACCCTTGACACTCTTTAATAATTATAATCAGTCCAAAACAGTCCAGTGACAGAATAAGGATTCAAAAAACAGAATTGTTACAAAAAAAATATATTCCAGCCGGAAGAAAAGAATAAATATTAGTAAAAAAACATAAACAAAAACAAAAACACAGCTCATTCACTTCTTCAACCAAAATTTAATTGCCAGACAGCTTGTAGGAACAGGAAAAGTTAGACCATAGGTAAGGAAAAACCCGAAGGAAAGAGGATTGGATTAGTGGTTTATTTGACTGAAATGCCGTCTGGCCCACTCCACCCTCCTTTCCCGTCATTTTAAATTTTTCCAAATGTCGTATCAACTTACATTACTTTTCGTTCTCTATCACTCTCTCCTCCCTCTCTCTCGCTCTAAAACAAAAAACCCAAATCAATAAATTTAAAAGGACGCCCAAAATAATATATATATGCTACAAACAAAAAAAGAAGCCTCCTCTTTACATCACCTGGAACTCCCTAAACCGCGCGACTGGACTGACTGACCTGTTCCCTTTCATACACCGTGGACCCTAATCTCTCATAACTACTTACGGTCAGCTGCACTCACAGCGAGACTATGGTTCTGGAATAAGAAGTTAGATCTAAAGTTCAATTGTTCGAGATGGGACAATATTAGGGGCGTGCTAGGTGTGAGAAGATTGATAAAATGAGGAATGAAACTATATTAGAGATTTGTGTGGTGTGAAGAAAGGGTAACGAGAGAATAAATGAAGTATGGTTGAGATGGTTTGGTCATGTGGAAAGGATGAAATGATAGTCGGTTGGTTTAAGCGATGTTAGTGGTGAGTGTGTTGGGAACCGACCGGCCTGGGAGACCGAGAGAAGTGGATTCTGAGTCGGTGAAACGAATGTCTGAGGAGAGGACTGGAAGTTTGGAGAGGCGAAATAAAGGTGCGATCGATAGGAAGGAATGGCGGGGTTTTGTATGGGGCATGGTTGTGGCCCACCTGGGCCAGGGATGAACCCTACACCATTGAAGATTTACCATAGTGAGGGCCCGTCGCGTCCCATGAAGCTTTAGGGTGGATTTTCTGTCTGTGACGAGTTTTCACTAATTAATGGTACAAAAGGGGGGCCGTAAGGCTGGGCTTTCTTTTTCGACATTTGTCATACTCTCCTACTGCTTTCTTTCGCGACTGCTTGTAGCGTTCACCCTTACTCCCAATCTTGAAAAAAAGGTAGATAAAGAAACAAGAAAGAAAGAAATGATATATATATATGATATTATATATATATAATTATATATATATATATATAATATCTATATATATATTATATATATAATATATATATATAATATATATATATATATATATTATATATATATTATAATATAATATAAATATATATATATATATATATATATTATATATATATATATATTTATTATATATATATATATATACTATATAATATATATATAGTATATAATATATTATATTATATATAATATAATATATTATATATATATATTTATATTATATATATATTAATATATATATATATATATATATTATATATATAAATTATATATAACATATACTTTTTCGATGATCCGGTCATCGTCAGCACGAAATTTACTATATATCGTCATCGTCATCATCAATCGCCAAAATTTCATAATCGTCCCATTCTATAATTTCATATATGCTTTGAAAATGGGATGCTTGTGTCTCCCGGCAAACGTCAGCAATAAAGAAATATAATCATCTTTAGAGCTCTGCGTTGCTTTTTATTCTCGTAAAATTAACATTCCAAAGAATAAATCTCAATGATAATATAAATATATATATATAATATATTAATATAATATATATATATATATATATATATATATATATATATATATATATATTATTATATATATACTATATATATAAGTAATATATATATATATATATATATTATATAATATATTTATATATATATATATCTTTTTGTTTAATATATTTTTATTCTTTATAAAGAGTTACCCTCTTAAATTTAGGTATTTTTCAATTATTGGTAATTTTATAATTCTTTTAACTTAAAAAATGTTTTTATAAGTAAAACAATCTTATATTTAAGACATTTCCTTAAAGTATTTGAAATTTCTTCTGCATTCATATTTTAAATTTTCATTTCTCTTTTCTACAGAGCCTCATTGGTGTCGCTGATCAAGGTGAACAAGGTTCCAAAGTGAAAAGTTCTGGAAGCAAACCTTTAACGTCAGTAACTTTTGATCAGGCCATTGAAGAGATTGTCAGGATACCTTTTTACAGATTTTCATGTATTTTAACCTTTTGAAAACTTCTTATGAGTTGACGAACCATTTAAAGACACATAAAGAAAAGAAAGTTTTAAGTGTGCCATGCAGTTATGAATGTAATCAAAAAGGTCACTTAAAACGTCATCTGCTAACTCACAGCAATTTGAAATTATTTAAATGTTCTGAGTGCAGCTATGAATGTAATCAGAAATGTAACTTAAAATATCATCTGCTAACTCACAGCAATTCGAAATTATTTAAATGTTATGAGTGCAGCTATGAATGTAATCACAAAGGTAGCTTAAAAATTCATCTGCTATCTCACAGCAATCAAATTATTTAATGTTCTGAATGCAGCTATGAATTAATCACAAAGGTAGCTTAAAATTTCATCTGCTAACTCAAAACAGAAATTATTTAAATGTTCTGAGTGCAGCTATGAATGTAATTGGAAAAATGATTTAAAGCGTCATCTGCTAACTCACAGCAATTCGAAATTATTTAAATGTTCTGAATGCAACTATGAATGTAATCTGAAAAGAAGCTTAAAATCTCATATGCTAACTCACAGAACTGTCTGCGTTGTCGACGCGGGGGGGCCCAGGGAGACACGGTGAGGCGGAAGATATACCGCCCCAGATGTGTCTTCCTGCGAAAAGGCAGTAGACATGAAGCCACAATATGTGGTGGATATTACTGGAAACTATCCATGGCAGGAAAAAATAAAAATATTAAGTGCCAGGAACTCGGAAGACCTGGTGCCGGCCCTACCTCATTTTTAGAGGGAGATGAGGGGGGACGGAGCTCTGATGAGCAAATCAAATTATCCCTCCCCGGAAATAAAAAAAATACACCAGTAAGGTGTGGGATTTTAACACCTAATACCCCACTTCCACCTGATGAATCGTCAGAGAGGCCTAAGACTTCTCCCGACTCATCAAAACAACCAAAAATCCAAAAAAAAAGATGCAACCCCTACAACCGTAGAGGTGGTGATAGATTGGAATATACGGTGGAAGAAAAAAAAGAGATATTCTGGTGCGTAACATACGGAAGACACAAGATGTTCCCAAAAAAAGGAACAACTAAACGAACGAGAAATATGTTGGAACAACGAGGTGAAATAGATAAAATCAAACTGGAAAGAATACCGGATGCGAGATTTGCCAGTATTGCAACCAATATAAATAATAAAAAGACCCCGATAACACACGAACAGATAAAACAAATCGAGGAGGAAGTAGATCAATACGTGGAGGAGATGAACAAAGTGGAGGAAGAAGGTGAACGGGAATGGACAAAGGAAAAGAACGAATACTTAATGGAAAGCTACTACATAGGTATGTTAATACCCGAAAAGGAAGGTAAAACGGACTTCTGGAAATATGTTGTGGATAATGAAATAATTGGTGCAAATGATGTAATGGAATATGAGTTTAATAAGAAATATACGGGGGTAGAAAGAAGGAAACTGATCGCCCAAAAACAGGCCATCATCAACTTTAATAAAGAAAGGAATCAAGGAGCAATAAAAAAAAGAAAAGCTACGTTACCTACAAATGAAGACCTGAAGGAAATAGAACGTAGAGCAAAGGAGAGAATTAAGAATGAAATTCAGATTACACCAGAAATGATCGGAGATATTAAACAGAAAAGTAAAGAGACACTATATCAAGGGAATAGAATAAAAACTGGAAAAAATACAGAAAAAAGTTTAGAAGAACAAAATAAAATGACAGATAATGAAGACTTAATAGATGGGGAGTTGGATGAGACAGAAATAGTAGGAGAAGAAATATCAGAGGCTGCTGAAATCCTAAACAAAGAAATAATGAACAGAACAGATAGTGAAAGTAATAATGATTCAGATACAGGAAGCCACTATGAAGAAACAGAGGAACAAGGTGATGAAGAGATTATTGAAAATGATAGAAATGAAAACGGAGATAGAATGCAGGAGGAAGAAGAGATGATAAACAAAATAGCACACTATAGAGATGAAGATATTTATACCAACATGGAAGATAGAAAAGGAATAAATAAAATAGATAATTGGATGAAAATAAATAAATATGCCGGGATAGCAAACAGGGTATTACCAAGATTACTACCTGAGAGATGCGATATCTCAGAAGTGAACAGGTTATATTATGCAACAGCAAGAGCAATAACAGATTTGATGGGAGGGAAAATATTTGAGAAAAATAGATCAAATGGAAGAAAGAAGGAACAAAAACCGTCATGGGAAATTAGATTAGAGAGAGACATAGCGAGACTTAGAAAAGAAATATCACTGATAAAAGAATACGAAGAAGGAAACATCACATTAGAAAGTAAAATCAGACAGGCAGAAAATATGATAAGAAGAAGCAGAGGTAGAAATCGAGTAACACACGCAATCAGCAGCAGAAAGCTAGAATTAGCAGCAAAAGCAAAAAGATTAAGCTCATACAAGAAAGAAGAACAAAGAAAAAGACAAAACAAAATGTACCAGACAGATAAAGGAAAGTTCTATAGAGAGTTGAGAGGTGAAAATATAAAAGTTGATAAACCACCTGAAAGAGACAGACTTGATGCATTTTGGAGGAGTATATATGAAGACCAACGAACACATAATGAAGAGGCGGAATGGTTAGAAACAACAAGAAGGAATCCCCAAATAGAAGAAATTAATGAGATGGAATTTGAACCACTAACCGAAAGGGAAGTGATGGAAAAGATACGACGTACCAGTAACTGGAAAACACCTGGACCAGACATGGTGCAAAATATATGGCTAAAAAAAATTACAGTACTAAGAGAACCTTTAACAAAGTGCTTCAACAGAATTCTGAACGGAACAGCTGAAATACCCGAGTGGATGACCAAAGGAGAAACAGTCCTTATCCCTAAAACAGGGGAAACACAAAACCCAGGGAAATATAGACCAATTACTTGTCTACCAACTATATACAAAATATTAACAGCAATTATTACAGAAAGAATATACAAACATACAATAGAAAATAATATAATAGCAGAAGAACAAAAAGGATGCAGTAAGGGAAGTCACGGGACAAAAGATCAATTATTAATAAATAAAATGATCCTAGAAGACAGCAGGCAAAGACAGAAGAACTTAAGCATGACTTGGATTGATTATAAAAAAGCATATGATAGTGTGCCGCACTCATGGATCAAAGAGGTATTAAAAATCTATAAAATCAATAATAAGATAAGAGAGTTTATGGAAAAAGTGATGCAAATATGGAAGATCAATATTAAACTACATCACGAAAATGGTACGATACAAATAAATGATGTAAAAATAAGGAGAGGAATATTCCAAGGGGATTCCTTATCCCCATTGCTGTTTGTACTATCATTGAACCCACTGAGTTCATTGATAAATAACTTGCATAATGGATATAGAATAGGATCAAGAAATGAAAAGAAAGGAAAAAACATCTCGCATTTATTTTACATGGATGACATCAAACTATACTCCCCAAACAAACAACAAACAATTGAACAGATAGAGGTAGTTAAGAAGTTTTCAAGTGATATACAAATGGAGTTCGGACTAGATAAATGTGCGTTCCTGGAATTGAAGAAAGGAAAAAGAATTGACAGTGGAAATATCAGAATAAACGACGAAATTATTAGACAACTAGAACAGGAAGACACCTATAAGTATCTCGGGATAGAAGAAAATGAAAAAATAGAACATAAGAAAATGAAGGAAAAGCTGAAGAAGGAATATGAGAAGAGACTGAAACTAATATTAAAATCTGAATTAAAATGCAAATTTAAGGTCGAAGCAGTAAGAACATTGGCAGTACCAGTGCTATCGTATGGGTTTGGAATAATTGATTGGTTCCAAGAAGATTTAAACAAACTAGATATTAAAGACGAGAAAAGCTCCACGCCCATCATTGATATATTTAAGCACCAATGCCTGGCAACGAATGATGTCCCCGCCAGGGAATCAAGGTGGAATGGGGACTCCAGAAATACGATTTTTGAGTATTATAGAGCAGGAAAGTGACGGGATTTTAACGCACGTATATTCGGAAGAAAGTTGGATAGTAAATCATCAGATGGGTTGAAAGGTTTAACTAAACAGTAAAACGCGAAAAATCATCTTTAACAGCCAAAAAAAGAGATTACCTACGGAAGTATGATATCCCTAACGACGATCCAACAACAGAAGGAATGACAAAAAAGGAAAAGATGAAACACCTAAGAAATGAGCACAGAAAAGCAAGAAGAAAAAAACATGAAAATAATTGGAAGGAGCATGCATTTGCAAAGGAATACAAAAATATCATAGAACAGGTGTATATAGATAAAGAAAAATCGATAGAAGCAGTATGCAGGGGTAATCTAAGAAAAGAAGATGAAAGAACAATTGTAGGGGCACAGGACTTAGCATTACGAACCAATTGGTTCAAGCGTCATCTTGTTAATCACGAGCAATTCAACAAATGCCGAATGTGTAAAGTATCTCCGGAAACAGTTAGCCATATATTATCAAGCTGTGACACACTTCTCCAACGCAAGACATACACCGAAAGACATAATACAATATGCAAATTAATCCATTTTAGAATTTGTGAAAAATACAAAATACCAATAGAAGCATCCAAATACTGGGAACACAACCCAAACGCAATAGAAGAAAATAACCACGCGCTAATACTATACGACTATAGCATTCCCACAGATGTACCTATAAGACATAACAAACCGGATATTGTTGTAAAAGATAAAAGAGAAAGAAAGGCATACATTATAGAGATAGGAATTCCATGGGACGGCAGAGTATCAGCATATGAAACTGAAAAGGAAGTTAAGTACCAAACTCTGAAATACTCATTACAAGGAATGTGGAATGACATTGATAGAGCAGAGGTTATCCCTGTGGTAATTGGAAGTATGGGAGTGATAAAAAAAAGCTTAAATCAATATATTGAAAGACTACCGGTGGAAGTAACAACGTTGGAGATGAGCTCCATTATAATACGACAGAGCGCCAGAATACTGAGAATGGTTCTTGGGTGTTAAAGAACCTGCCGGGACAACCATATGCGCTTAGGCCCGAGGTTCGGGCCCGCGCATTAAATGGTAACCCTTAAGAAAGGTGAAATAAAAAAAAAAAAAAAAAAAAAAAAATTGAAATATTTAAATTTTTTAGTGCAAGCTATATTAAAAATGGAAAAAAGATTTAAAGCGTCATCTGCTAACTCCCCCGGAGAACTGTCTGCGTTGTCGACGCGGGGGGGCCCAGGGAGACACGGTGAGGCGGAAGATATACCGCCCCAGATGTGTCTTCCTGCGAAAAGGCAGTAGACATGAAGCCACAATATGTGGTGGATATTACTGGAAACTATCCATGGCAGGAAAAAATAAAAATATTAAGTGCCAGGAACTCGGAAGACCTGGTGCCGGCCCTACCTCATTTTTAGAGGGAGATGAGGGGGGACGGAGCTCTGATGAGCAAATCAAATTATCCCTCCCCGGAAATAGAAAAAATACACCAGTAAGGTGTGGGATTTTAACACCTAATACCCCACTTCCACCTGATGAATCGTCAGAGAGGCCTAAGACTTCTCCCGACTCATCAAAACAACCAAAAATCCAAAAAAAAAGATGCAACCCCTACAACCGTAGAGGTGGTGATAGATTGGAATATACGGTGGAAGAAAAAAAAGAGATATTCTGGTGCGTAACATACGGAAGACACAAGATGTTCCCCAAAAAAGGAACAACTAAACGAACGAGAAATATGTTGGAACAACGAGGTGAAATAGATAAAATCAAACTGGAAAGAATACCGGATGCGAGATTTGCCAGTATTGCAACCAATATAAATAAGAAAAAGACCCCGATAACACACGAACAGATAAAACAAATCGAGGAGGAAGTAGATCAATACGTGGAGAAGATGAACAAAGTGGAGGGAGAAGGTGAATGGGAATGGACAAAGGAAAAGAACGAATACTTAATGGAAAGCTACTACATAGGTATGTTAATACCCGAAAAGGAAGGTAAAACGGACTTCTGGAAATATGTTGTGGATAATGAAATAATTGGTGCAAATGATGTAATGGAATATGAGTTTAATAAGAAATATACGGGGGTAGAAAGAAGGAAACTGATCGCCCAAAAACAGGCCATCATCAACTTTAATAAAGAAAGGAATCAAGGAGCAATAAAAAAAAGAAAAGCTACGTTACCTACAAATGAAGACCTGAAGGAAATAGAACGTAGAGCAAAGGAGAGAATTAAGAATGAAATTCAGATTACACCAGAAATGATCGGAGATATTAAACAGAAAAGTAAAGAGACACTATATCAAGGGAATAGAATAAAAACTGGAAAAAATACAGAAAAAAGTTTAGAAGAACAAAATAAAATGACAGATAATGAAGACTTAATAGATGGGGAGTTGGATGAGACAGAAATAGTAGGAGAAGAAATATCAGAGGCTGCTGAAATCCTAAACAAAGAAATAATGAACAGAACAGATAGTGAAAGTAATAATGATTCAGATACAGGAAGCCACTATGAAGAAACAGAGGAACAAGGTGATGAAGAGATTATTGAAAATGATAGAAATGAAAACGGAGATAGAATGCAGGAGGAAGAAGAGATGATAAACAAAATAGCACACTATAGAGATGAAGATATTTATACCAACATGGAAGATAGAAAAGGAATAAATAAAATAGATAATTGGATGAAAATAAATAAATATGCCGGGATAGCAAACAGGGTATTACCAAGATTACTACCTGAGAGATGCGATATCTCAGAAGTGAACAGGTTATATTATGCAACAGCAAGAGCAATAACAGATTTGATGGGGGGGAAAATATTTGAGAAAAATAGATCAAATGGAAGAAAGAAGGAACAAAAACCGTCATGGGAAATTAGATTAGAGAGAGACATAGCGAGACTTAGAAAAGAAATATCACTGATAAAAGAATACGAAGAAGGAAACATCACATTAGAAAGTAAAATCAGACAGGCAGAAAATATGATAAGAAGAAGCAGGGGCAGAAATCGAGTAACACACGCAATCAGCAGCAGAAAGCTAGAATTAGCAGCAAAAGCAAAAAGATTAAGCTCATACAAGAAAGAAGAACAAAGAAAAAGACAAAACAAAATGTACCAGACAGATAAAGGAAAGTTCTATAGAGAGTTGAGAGGTGAAAATATAAAAGTTGATAAACCACCTGAAAGAGACAGACTTGATGCATTTTGGAGGAGTATATATGAAGACCAACGAACACATAATGAAGAGGCGGAATGGATAGAAACAACAAGAAGGAATCCCCAAATAGAAGAAATTAATGAGATGGAATTTGAACCACTAACCGAAAGGGAAGTGATGGAAATGATACGACGTACCAGTAACTGGAAAACACCTGGACCAGACATGGTGCAAAATATATGGTTAAAAAAAATTACAGTACTAAGAGAACCTTTAACAAAGTGCTTCAACAGAATTCTGAACGGAACAGCTGAAATACCCGAGTGGATGACCAAAGGAGAAACAGTCCTTATCCCTAAAACAGGGGAAACACAAAACCCAGGGAAATATAGACCAATTACTTGTCTACCAACTATATACAAAATATTAACAGCAATTATTACAGAAAGAATATACAAACATACAATAGAAAATAATATAATAGCAGAAGAACAAAAAGGATGCAGTAAGGGAAGTCACGGGACAAAAGATCAATTGTTAATAAATAAAATGATCCTAGAAGACAGCAGGCAAAGACAGAAGAACTTAAGCATGACTTGGATTGATTATAAAAAAGCATATGATAGTGTGCCGCACTCATGGATCAAAGAGGTATTAAAAATCTATAAAATCAATAATAAGATAAGAGACTTTATGGAAAAAGTGATGCAAATATGGAAGATCAATATTAAACTACATCACGAAAATGGTACGATACAAATAAATGATGTAAAAATAAGGAGAGGAATATTCCAAGGGGATTCCTTATCCCCATTGCTGTTTGTACTATCATTGAACCCACTGAGTTCATTGATAAATAACTTGCATAATGGATATAGAATAGGATCAAGAAATGAAAAGAAAGGAAAAAACATCTCGCATTTATTTTACATGGATGACATCAAACTATACTCCCCAAACAAACAACAAACAATTGAACAGATAGAGGTAGTTAAGAAGTTTTCAAGTGATATACAAATGGAGTTCGGACTAGATAAATGTGCGTTCCTGGAATTGAAGAAAGGAAAAAGAATTGACAGTGGAAATATCAGAATAAACGACGAAATAATTAGACAACTAGAACAGGAAGACACCTATAAGTATCTCGGGATAGAAGAAAATGAAAAAATAGAACATAAGAAAATGAAGGAAAAACTGAAGAAGGAATATGAGAAGAGACTGAAACTAATATTAAAATCTGAATTAAAATGCAAATTTAAGGTCGAAGCAGTAAGAACATTGGCAGTACCAGTGCTATCGTATGGGTTTGGAATAATTGATTGGTTCCAAGAAGATTTAAACAAACTAGATATTAAGACGAGAAAAATGCTCCACGCCCATAAATTGATATATAAGAACCAATGCCTGGCAAGAATGTATGTCCCCAGGGATCAAGGTGGAATGGGACTCCAGGAAATAGATGCAGTATATAGAGAGGAAGTGATCGGATTAACGACGTATATCGAAGAAAGTGATAGTAAATTCATCAGATGGGTGAAGGAGCACGAAACAGGGAAAGCGATGAGAACATCTTTAACAGCCAAAAAAAGAGATTACCTACGGAAGTATGATATCCCTAACGACGATCCAACAACAGAAGGAATGACAAAAAAGGAAAAGATGAAACACCTAAGAAATGAGCACAGAAAAGCAAGAAGAAAAAAACATGAAAATAATTGGAAGGAGCATGCATTTGCAAAGGAATACAAAGTATCATAGAACAGGTGTATATAGATAAAGAAAAATCGATAGAAGCAGTATGCAGGGGTAATCTAAGAAAAGAAGATGAAAGAACAATTGTAGGGGCACAGGACTTAGCATTACGAACCAATTGGTTCAAGAGAGAGATAGAGAAAGAGAACATATCCAACAAATGCCGAATGTGTAAAGTATCTCCGGAAACAGTTAGCCATATATTATCAAGCTGTGACACACTTCTCCAACGCAAGACATACACCGAAAGACATAATACAATATGCAAATTAATCCATTTTAGAATTTGTGAAAAATACAAAATACCAATAGAAGCATCCAAATACTGGGAACACAACCCAAACGCAATAGAAGAAAATAACCACGCGCTAATACTATACGACTATAGCATTCCCACAGATGTACCTATAAGACATAACAAACCGGATATTGTTGTAAAAGATAAAAGAGAAAGAAAGGCATACATTATAGAGATAGGAATTCCATGGGACGGCAGAGTATCAGCATATGAAACTGAAAAGGAAGTTAAGTACCAAACTCTGAAATACTCATTACAAGGAATGTGGAATGACATTGATAGAGCAGAGGTTATCCCTGTGGTAATTGGAAGTATGGGAGTGATAAAAAAAAGCTTAAATCAATATATTGAAAGACTACCGGTGGAAGTAACAACGTTGGAGATGAGCTCCATTATAATACGACAGAGCGCCAGAATACTGAGAATGGTTCTTGGTTGTTAAAGAACCTGCCGGGACAACCATATGCGCTTAGGCCCGAGGTTCGGGCCCGCGCATTAAATGGTAACCCTTCAGAAAGGTCACTTAAAATGTCAAAAAAAAAAAAAAAATACATAAAGGAAAAGAACGAATACTTAATGGAAAGCTACTACATAGGTATGTTAATACCCGAAAAGGAAGGTAAAACGGACTTCTGGAAATATGTTGTGGATAATGAAATAATTGGTGCAAATGATGTAATGGAATATGAGTTTAATAAGAAATATACGGGGGTAGAAAGAAGGAAACTGATCGCCCAAAAACAGGCCATCATCAACTTTAATAAAGAAAGGAATCAAGGAGCAATAAAAAAAAGAAAAGCTACGTTACCTACAAATGAAGACCTGAAGGAAATAGAACGTAGAGCAAAGGAGAGAATTAAGAATGAAATTCAGATTACACCAGAAATGATCGGAGATATTAAACAGAAAAGTAAAGAGACACTATATCAAGGGAATAGAATAAAAACTGGAAAAAATACAGAAAAAAGTTTAGAAGAACAAAATAAAATGACAGATAATGAAGACTTAATAGATGGGGAGTTGGATGAGACAGAAATAGTAGGAGAAGAAATATCAGAGGCTGCTGAAATCCTAAACAAAGAAATAATGAACAGAACAGATAGTGAAAGTAATAATGATTCAGATACAGGAAGCCACTATGAAGAAACAGAGGAACAAGGTGATGAAGAGATTATTGAAAATGATAGAAATGAAAACGGAGATAGAATGCAGGAGGAAGAAGAGATGATAAACAAAATAGCACATTATAGAGATGAAGATATTTATACCAACATGGAAGATAGAAAAGGAATAAATAAAATAGATAATTGGATGAAAATAAATAAATATGCCGGGATAGCAAACAGGGTATTACCAAGATTACTACCTGAGAGATGCGATATCTCAGAAGTGAACAGGTTATATTATGCAACAGCAAGAGCAATAACAGATTTGATGGGAGGGAAAATATTTGAAAAAAATAGATCAAATGGAAGAAAGAAGGAACAAAAACCGTCATGGGAAATTAGATTAGAGAGAGACATAGCGAGACTTAGAAAAGAAATATCACTGATAAAAGAATACGAAGAAGGAAACATCACAATGGAAAGTAAAATCAGACAGGCACAAAATATGATAAGAAGAAGCAGAGGCAGAAATCGAGTAACACACGCAATCAGCAGCAGAAAACTAGAATTAGCAGCAAAAGCAAAAAGATTAAGCTCATACAAGAAAGAAGAACAAAGAAAAAGACAAAACAAAATGTACCAGACAGATAAAGGAAAGTTCTATAGAGAGTTGAGAGGTGAAAATATAAAAGTTGATAAACCACCTGAAAGAGACAGACTTGATGCATTTTGGAGGAGTATATATGAAGACCAACGAACACATAATGAAGAGGCGGAATGGATAGAAACAACAAGAAGGAATCCCCAAATAGAAGAAATTAATGAGATGGAATTTGAACCACTAACCGAAAGGGAAGTGATGGAAATGATACGACGTACCAGTAACTGGAAAACACCTGGACCAGACATGGTGCAAAACATATGGTTAAAAAAAATCACAGTACTAAGAGAACCTTTAACAAAGTGCTTCAACAGAATTCTGAACGGAACAGCTGAAATACCCGAGTGGATGACCAAAGGAGAAACAGTCCTTATCCCTAAAACAGGGGAAACACAAAACCCAGGGAAATATAGACCAATTACTTGTCTACCAACTATATACAAAATATTAACAGCAATTATTACAGAAAGAATATACAAACATACAATAGAAAATAATATAATAGCAGAAGAACAAAAAGGATGCAGTAAAGGAAGTCACGGGACAAAAGACCAATTATTAATAAATAAAATGATCCTAGAAGACAGCAGGCAAAGACAGAAGAACTTAAGCATGACTTGGATTGACTATAAGAAAGCTTATGA
>JABUQX010019081.1:12500-20000 GCA_015478945.1 Trachelipus rathkii
GGAATTTCGTGACTGCTGTCCATGGAAAAACAAATACCCATCTAATTTAATAACAAAGTCATTTTTAGTACACTTACTTGGATAAACCTTAAGAAAGACATTTAAAGAAAATATTAAACTTTCATTTAAATTCATATAATAATAATAATATATTAAATAAATAATAATAATAATATAATAATATATAATAAAATACAATAATAATAAATAATAATAATAATATAATAATAATAATAATATAATAAATATATAATAATTATTATTAATTCATTATTATTATTTATTTATTATATTATTATATATTATATTATTATTATTATTATATTATTATATATTATTATTATATAATAAGGATCAGTCTCCGATTAGCTGAACCTGTATCTCGAAAAACTTCGATGGCTACATAAAAACTAAATGCATTTTTGAAATCGGCGAACATTTTAATGCAAAGAAAAATTTGTTAAAAATCTCAAGAACTTCTTTAAATCAATATAATTTAGATAAACTGCGGATTGATCTGCAAAATGCCAACTACATATTAGGCTTGTTACCCATCAAAATAAACGTTTTCTTTATATCATTTCGATATTTTAAGGGTAACTTTTAAAATCAGATTTTTATAATAACTTAAAAAAGACTGTTTTATATATCGTTTATAAAAATTAGTTCACCAGCATCAACGGTCGGGGCGAACGGGGGATCGACGAACGAATATCTTGTGTGCCATGCATTATACCGTTTAAATTAATTTAGGAAAAAATAATAATTTTCAATTACCATTCTTTTCATCTTGTACTTTCAAGATATCTTGCCGTGACCTACATGGGAGAGGTCATGTCCAGATATTTGAAGGAATGCGAAGACTACCGTTACATCAAACAATATTTATTAATTTTTTATCGCATATCATTAAAACTGTATCGTGATTTCAAAAATGAAATATCAGTTTTCATGTAGCTATTGGTTTTTTAAGTACAGGTGTCAGGCTAATCTGAGGACCGATAATAATAATAATAATAAAATAAATAATTAATAATAATAATAAATAATAATAATAATAATAATAATAATAATAATAATTAATAATAATAATTACGTATACGTTTCAAAAGTTTATAAAAGACTCTGGATGTATTCGCTTTTTAAAACAATTTAAAACTATAATTTGAGCTTTAAATTCTTCCTCGACTAGAAAACCTTTCGTATAATTTTTTTTAAAAAATATATTTTAAATCAATAAATTTGACAAATTTTTCTAGAGAAGAACGAAAATTAAAGGTTTAAAAGTTAAATTAATAGACTTCATATTATTTGTAAATATATTTACGAGTTTATATAAATAAATACAGAAAATGCATTTTATTTTTAAAATAGCCGACAATTACAAATAATTTCTTCCATATTCAGCTATACATGGATAATCTGTCCAACTCCACATTATTTAGAATTGCCTTCAAAATTATCTAATAATTTTGGCAAATAAAGTTTTGTTATGGGATAATCTGGTGGATACCAAAGATATTTAAATATTGCGGTACTATATTTTCGTTCGTTTCAAATTGATATTTTTGTTTTATTTTGATCAAATGTTAAATTAAGCCTGGTTATTCATATAGAGAGTCCGCTTGCGGGCACTTTTGGAAATATCAAGTGAATGCCTGAGAGATTTCAATATTGTACAACATTTTCTTTTCATATTTGTTTTTTTAAGATTTATATTGAACATTTGTTTGGTTTAGGTTGATAATTCATGTAAAGATACCAATTGCTGGGTCTTTTGGGATAATTCGGTGGACAACAGAGAGATTTCAATGTTGTTGTACAATATTTTCGTTTCATTTTTTTTTTTTTTTATTTCGAACATTGCTTTGGTTATTCATGGAACTTTAGTAACGTCAAGTTGACACCAGAGATATATGTTTCATATTTATATATATTTTTCTTTTTACATTGAATATTTGTTTGGTTAAGCTTGGCATTTCATGTAGAGAGACAACCTGCCGACACTTTTGATATCAGGTGGATACCAAAGAGATTTGAAAATTGCAGTACATTATTTTTTTTTTATATTTAACTTTTATTTGGTTAAGAGCACATTTTATGCGGCTACGCTGTACTAAGCTTGCAAAGATATTTTGGCCATGTCACAAAAGATTTATGTAGCAGTGATGAACTTTGACTAAAGGCATTACCCTAATAGTCTTTATAAAAATCTAAACAACCACGGGAAATTTTATGTATATTTGTTTTAATGGTTTTGGATTAAATTTTAAATTCATGCAAGATGTGTTTCTTCTAGAAATCTAGTCTTTTAGAAACTTCCTTTAAAATTGTCTCTTCTAATGTCTTCTAGAAATTCTCCTCTAAATTTTAAAAGGCATTTTGACGAAATATTCCTTACAATGCAAAATAGTTGCAGTTCATTTGTGTAAATATCCAATCCTTGGTTGACTATAACTAAAATTTAGTATTTTTAAGTACGTCCTCCTTTTAATAAGATTTGAAATTACAATTTTCTCGTAAATTAAAATTACTTTATTTCAATAACTATTATTATTATTATTATTATTATTATTATTATTATTATTATTATTATTATTATTATTATTATTATTATTATTATTAATTATTATTATCTCATCATCATCATCATCATCATCATCATCATCATCATCATCATCATCATCATCATCATCAATAATAATAATAATAATAATAATAATAATAATAATAATAATAATAATAATAATAATAATAATACTGTATATGATTTATGCATAGTTTAACAACGCTTTCTTTTACAGCAATGGTAATTCTATTGATTCAGATGTCGTTGGGTAAAGAAGTGTTAAAATACACAAGAAACAGATGGGAAACATCGCGAAAGAGAAATAAGAAGGAATTTAAAGAAAATTAAAGAACTCTCTCAAAAGAATCGTGGATTCGGGGAAAGCATGAAATGGTTGAGCTTTGAAAGAGTCAAGTTTCAAGAATGAGGAACCTTTTCATATAAATGACTAATATCCTCGCACTTTTATTTTGAAATTTTTAAATCATAAAATATTCAAATTAATTTAATAATAACTTTTGCAAATTTTAAAAAGTAATTGTGAAGCAACAAAAGTTTGAAACTATGTTCCTTTAAAGATAAAATCATAATAATAAAAAAAGCTCCTTCATCTCTAACATTAAAATTATATTATACAAGATTGTGCTACTCTGATATCAGAATCATCTATCTCACAAGTTGACTCTCGAGATGACTGTTTGGGTATGGGAACACTCAATAGTTTTTTTTGTATTTTCCCGTGTACATGTGTAGATTCACAGCAAGTGGATGTTAATAATCCTGACCCTTGCGAAAAGAAAACAAATAAATTTTCAGATCAAACCTGCGTTAAGGTCAAAGGAAACCCAACCATAGGGAAGTAAAATAAGAACATTCTTAGCAAAGAATTTGAGCCACGTAGCTATTATCAAGATATTGATGTGGGATTCAACGATCAATTCGAAATATTTTTTGGTCAAAGAAAAGATACTATCTGAGGGAATATCGAAAAGAGGTTCGACGACTGAAGAAAGCTTTTATTTTTTTTCAGAAGAGTAACCATTGATAGTTATTAGGATAAAGACATTATTAGACTGCCCTAGAATAATATTAATGTCGATAGTAGTGATAGTGAGGATGATGATAATAATAATAACCCCCTCCTTGATTAGGGCTCTGCCTGTGAGTGGTGGTGACATCTTTAAAAAAAACATGAAGCTTCAAAAACTTCCAAAATGCAAGATTTTGCAATATTTTAGGATTCCATTATCTTTTAGAAGTCATCAATGAAAAAAATGTTTAACTTGCTAATTATATATATATATATATATATATATATATATATATTATATATATATATATATATATCTATATATATATAATATATAATATATATTACTATATATATATATATATATATAAATTATATAACCTATTATCAGTGGCGTAGCTAGATGTTTTCACATGGGTAGGCAAGAATATATATATATATATATATATATATATATATATATATATATATATATATATATATATATATATATATATATATATATATATATATATATATATATATATATATATATATATTTTTTTTTTTATAAAAAAATTACAGTCTATTAGCTCATAATCTCGCGATTTTGTCAACTTCTTCGTTATGTTTTTTTAATAAGCGTTTTATGAGGTTCACTTAAAGCCTGATCAATATTGCATTCCTAAGTTTGTTTAATTTAAGCAAATAATCAAAATAACTTCCATTTAATATCTAATATTAATAACTCAGAAAATAATTAATAATTATATTAAAATAATTAATGAAACATGTTTTCAAAGAAAATTAAAAAAAAAACTATTTATGGCAACATCGGAGAGTACGACGAGCGAGAGGCGGCGAGCCTCACTTTATAGCATAGCAAGTATAGGATATATTTTATCTTAGCTACGCCGATGTGCGTATGAAAGTTAAGCAGTGGATAGAGAGGCAAAGCATAAATACCTCATTTTTGGTTTTATATTTCTTTAAGATTTTGTAGATTAATTTTCTTATGGTTTCTTATTATATTAACATTTTTTATATTTTTTTATTTGTTTTTCTTAATTATTAATTCGTTCTTAAAAATAAGATAGGCAATGCATACCCAGCCTATCCCTTAACTACGCTACTGATATATATATATATATATATATATATATATATATATATATATATATATATATATATATATTATATATATATATATATATATATATATATATATATAGTTTTGTAAAATGTTTTGGATGGGGTGAGTAGGAGCTTCAGATTGATTGTGTTGGGGACCTAAATGGTTGGATAGGTGTTAAAAAAAGGGATGGTATTATTCGTATAACAGGTGGTTTTGGGGTGTCAGAAAAAATGAGAATGGTAGGAAGGTGATTGATTTCTGTGAGGAGAGGTATGTGTGTAAGTAATACTTTCTTTAAACACAAGAGTATTCATTCATAAGTATACTAGAGTTGGTGTAGGTAGAGATGGTATCGAATTGAAAATTATGATTGATTTTGTGTTGGTGAAGATGTTGAAGTATCTGTTGGATGTTAAATCAGTGAGGGGGTTAGGAATGGGATGATCGGATCATTGTTTTATGTAAAATTAAGTTAATGGGGGCTTGGATGGAGAGGAAGGTGATACGGAAGGAAGTGGGTAGAATTAAGAGCGAGAAGTTAAGTGAACCAGGTAATAAGGATAAGTATCTAAGGGCGCTCGCACGTAAATCAGTTGAATGTGAACAAGTTCAAACTGAACAAATCTGGGAGCAATTGTTAACAGTGCAAAGGAAGTATGTGGATGTGCTAAAGTAGGAAGTCAGAATGTTAACAGTGAGTGGTGGAATGAAGAGGTGATGCAAGAGGTTAAAAGTAAAAAAGAATCGTGGTTGAATGTACTAAAAGCCAATGATAAAGTTTCAAAAGAAAGATGTTTGGAATTATATAAGGAGGAAAAAAGAAATACTGAAAGGTGCATACGTAGGGGAAAAGAAGAGGTAAATGAACAGTTTGGAAAGAGGATGAATGGGGAGTTACAATGGGATAGGAAGCTCTTATGGAAGGATGCGCAAAATGTTAATGAGAATAAGGGGAACCTTCTTAGAATAATGAATAGGGATGGTGTGTATGTAATTGATGAAATGGATGTGAGGGGAGTGTGGAAAGAACACTTCGAAAATCTGTTTAATATTGTCAGTAATGAAGAGGTGATAGTGAATGTGTGTGAGTTTGATGGTGCAAGAAGAAATAGGTAATTTGGGGATGTGGTCATTTGCAAGGAGGAGGTAATGGGTAGAGTGAGAAAGTTGAAGAATGGTAAATCTGCCGGTGCAGATGAAATTACTGGTGAAATGATCAAGAACAAAGGAGAGATGGGGAATGATAGGATTTGGAAGTTGTGTAATAAACCGTTTATGGAGGGTATAGTTACGAAGGATTGAAGGAGGAAGCAAGTAATTGCCCTTATATAAGGGTAAGAGGGAATAAGGGTAAGGGTAACTGGAGGAATTATAGGGGAATTAGTTTATTGAGTGTTGTAGGGAAGATATATGCTGGTATTTTGGTCGAAAGAGTGTGTCGAGTGACTGAAGGACTGATTTGGGGAAGAACAAGGTGCGTTTGAAACAAATGATTGAGAAAATGAGGGAGAAGAAGAATAAATTGTATTTTTAGGTTTTATGGATTCTGCACAGGCGTATGACCAGGATTAATAGGGAGTTCTATGTCCAATTGTTAGTTATATATGGTGTTTTGGTAGGCTTCTGAATGAATCAAAAGTATGTAATGACGAATTGTGAAGCGTATGTAAAAATAGAAGATGTCGAAAGTGATTGGGCTTTAATATTATTAAGCGGAAGTGAGGCAGGGATGTGTTCATATGCTTTGGTTATTCAATTTGTATGGGGTTATGAAAGAATTAGAGGTAGGGTGGCAGAAATGGTGTTAGAATGATTCAGAATGAAGAGAGTGGAGGGTGCCTATCTTTATATGCAGATGATTTGTTTTGTGTGGCAAATCTGAAGAGAGTTTTGAAAAAGACTGGTAGAGAGCTTGGTCAGGGTGTTGTTAAAAGCAGTAAGGTTTGTGAGTTGAGGAAGGGTCCTCGTGTGAAGTTAGGTTAAGATTGTGACCCCGTTGAACAAGTGTCTGAGTTTACATATTTAGGATTATCTTGGATGAAAAAGGAACGGACGATGCAGACTTAGTAAAAAGTTGTAAATGGCTGAAAGGTGGCTTGGGTGCAATTAAATATTTGGGTTAATATATAAGGGACTAAAGTCTTGAGTGCGCTAGGGTCTTACAGAGGGTATGTTACCTGTGTTAATGTATAGTAGTGAGAATATGGTTTACAATAAGAGGTATTGATATAAAGTACAATGTTTTCAGATGGACAATCTTAGGGCCGTGTTAGGTGTAAGAAGAATTGATAAAATGAGGAATGAACGTATTACAGAGTTGTGTGGTGTGAAGAAATGGGTAAATAAGACTAAATGAAAGTACGTTGAGATGGTTTGGTCATAAGAAAAGGATGGATGATAGTCGGTTGGTTAAGCGGATGTATAGTGGTGAGTGTGCTTGGAGACCGAAGAAAAAGTGGATTGAGTCTCTGAGGAGAGAAATGTGAGTTTGGCAGAGGCGAAAAGAAAGGTGCATAATAAGAGTGAAGTGCGGGGTTCTGGTAGTGGCCCACCTGAGTCAAGGGATGAACCCATCATTGACGAGATGCTATAGTCCGTCGAGGTCCCGTGAAGCTCAAGGGTGGATTTTTCTAACTGACGAGTTGTCACTAAAAGGTATAAAGATGGCAGTAAGACTGGGCTTTCTATTCGACTTGCATCATATTCTTTTTCTACATTTCTGTTTCCAGTGCTTACTACGGACCTTACACCCAGTCTTAGGGAGAGAAGCTGGGTGTTGATGATGAT
>JABUQX010019081.1:42500-45000 GCA_015478945.1 Trachelipus rathkii
TTGTGTCTGCCACGAATCAAATGTGGATTATCTAGAAACGAAATAATCACACGCTATTATCGAATTTTTCTTTTAGCGCTAAATACAAATATTGCCTTACCAATTTTTTTTTTTTTTTTTTTTTTTTTTTTTCCCCCTCTGATTGTTTCAGACTTATCAGTATAATAATAATAATAATAATAATAATAATAATAATAATAATAATAATAATAATAATAATAATAATAATAATAATAATAATAATAATAATAATAATAATTTTACTTTTGATTTTATTTAAATATTTCTCTTTCAATCCCTATACCCTTTTTTTTTAATAAGCATCTATCTTTTCCTATTTCTTTGTGTTGTTCTGGAGTCTGGGGTTCAATTTTCGTGGTGATATGTCATTGCAAGTAATGCGCACAGTTCGAAAATATTTTCCTTAGCGCAGAGTGGAAATTTACCATGGAAATTGATAATTTGAATCACATATTTTATCTAACTATAATGCTCTAAGCTATTTTTAAATATTTTCTCATTTGAAAATATAAATGTCAAAAATAAATTTGTTAATCAATATGTTCTGGGATGGAACTCTTCACCAATTACTCATTAAATAATAATCATTACTTTGAAATTGTTTTTTTTTCCTAACTAATTTCATAATTTCAAATTTTAACAAATCTAACGTTCATTCATGAATTTATTCTAGGCTTCGGAGCTTTGGAGAGGCTGAAATGAACTTGCTCCGGGCTCCGAGCTCCTGAACGCTCCAAAGCTTCAGACTCCAGATCGTTTCCCTATCTTAAGCTCCGGCTCCTCGGAGCTAAAAAACATTAAAGAAGCTCCATTCTAGCTCCGGCCCCCGGGGAGAGCTAAAGGACTTCTGATCCTGAGCCTACCCAACCATAATATATATATAATATATACATATATATAAGTATATAAAACTTATAAATTTATATATATGGCAATAGCCAATAATATGCTGCTGCTAGCTGCTGCTCCAGCCTTTCCCCTTCTTATGCCCGCCCTTCATAACGCTTATGTATATATATATATATATATATATGTAACCAGCCAGCCAGCCTTAGCCAGCCATGTTGCAATGGTCAGTTGTGAAGGGTTCTTCTTTTCCAGTATAGATTTTTCCTCAAATGAGGTGTTACGAGGTTGATACCCCCCACCCCCTCCCCTTCATTAAATTGTTTTTCACTTCCATTAAAATTTAACTTAAAAATCATCACAAAAAAATAAATAAATAAAATAAAAAGAAAAAAATAAATTTTTAAGAAGCTAAAATTAAAGAGCAATCAGAAACTATTTCCATGGTTTGTATAATATATATATATATAATATATATATAGCAATATATGTATTATATAATATGTAAATATATAATATATACATATATATATGTATAACTTAATAATATATGTATGTAACCAACAACCTTGTAGCCCAATATACAGTAACAATAACTATATAAATATAATAGTAATAATATGTAATAATAATATATATATATATATATATATATATAATAATAACTAGCCAGCCCAACAAATGTATACCATGTAATAGTGTATGGCGCAGCCAGCAGCATATCACCGGCTGGCTCCTTCGCGGATGCGCTGCGCGCCAGCCGGCGAGCCGTGCGCCGTGGCAGCCAGCCGCTGCAGCAGCTGCAGCAGTATAGGATGCGGTCAGCAACCAGCCAGTAACCTTCTGCATCGCCATGCCAGCATGAGCCAGCCAGCCATAATATGTATAATATGCCTCATAATAACAATAATAACCAGCAATAATAATAATAATAATATATATATATATAAATATATATTGTTTGTTGTAAATTATTGTGGATTGTGAAGCGTGAACCTTAATACTGTAAATTGCGGTAAAAGGAGTTTCAATACTTTTCCCGTTATTAATTGTTGAATTGTGATTCTTATTTTCAAGTTACAGAAATTAATGAGAATGGCGTGGGGGGGTGGGTCACGTGAGTAAGGAGGGTGGGAAATAATAACGGGAGCGGGAAATTGGTGATAGAAATTGAAGGGCTATGGTACAAAATTTCCTTACTAGCCACGTTACTATTATTATTATTATTATTATTATTATTATTATTATTATTATTATTATTATTATTATTATTATTATTATTATTATTATTATTATTATTAGTATTAAATATTATTATTATTATTATTATTATTATTATTATTATTATTATTATTATTATTATTATTATTATTATTATTATTATTATTATTATTATTATTGTTTATAACAGCCCCAATAAAAAAGATCATGAACAAGATCCATATTCTAGATAAAGTGTCGACATAGTCGCGTGGGTCGTGCTTGAAAATATGCTAAAAAGTACTTATATTATTGATATATATATATATATATATATATATATATAACTGCCTGCTATAGCATAATATATATATATATATATATATAACTCTTTACTAGTATATAGCCCCTTATATATATATATATATATTAT
>JABUQX010019081.1:47500-65000 GCA_015478945.1 Trachelipus rathkii
CTTATAGCCCAGCCAGCCATAACAGCTCGCCAGCTGTATATACCAACCTTCTTTGCTGCTCCAACTGCTGCTCTATATATATTATATATATATGTGTGTGTGTGTGTGTGTGTGTGTGTGTGTTTAGGTGTGTGTGTGTGTGTGCATGTGTAGGGTTTTGATATTGTGATGTTATTTTCCTTTTACGTTTGAAGGAATACGTGTGCAAGAAGATATAACTTCTCTTATTGACAATTTGAGACTAAAATTATGGATGAATCGGGATGCGAATATCAATTCAATCATTTATACTTGCATGTGCCATAGAAAACAGTAATAAAGATAAGTCAGTGAATGAGTAAATGCTGTAAAACCTTTTCTCCATTTTGTTCTCTTTTATACAGTTGCAATTTGTTCAGTGTTCTTTTGTTACTTACAGTCATTTTTCGAAATTCAAAGAGGTTAATAAATGAATTGCATTTAAAGTAAATTTCGTTTTTTGCTGCTCACTGTTCCTTTTCTCCGACGAAGGGAGATTCCAGTCCCGAAACGTTCCTTTTTCTAAATTGACTCGCGGATGAAGAAGTTCAGGAACATCATAAACCTGAAGCGGAAGTAATGGAAATAGGAGATGATGATGTCCAATTATGTGATAAAGAGGAGATTGAAAAAATACACAAATGTCTCTGGCATTTGTGCTTATCAAGAAAGGAAGAATTTCTTTAGCTCCATCCTCCTGGCACCACAAATCCTTAAACACACATTCATATACACCTCTCTAGCTATCTTTTACTAAATATACTGCATATATAGCAACCAACTAGCCAATAGCCAGTATAGCCAACCAATATATACAGCTAACATCATAACCTTGTATGAATAATAACCAGCAATAACTCTTCTTCTTTCAACCTTAGCCTTGCCAGCCCAACCAGCCATAGCAACCAGCAGCAACATAGCATATATAATATCTAACATATATAATATATATATGCTGTATGTATATAATACTCTTAACTGTATATATATTTGTGATGTATTTTATTACTTTTAGATACTGTTAAAGAGGATGGTATAAATATAATATATATATGTACATAGTAGCAGCCATAATTCTAGCATAATATATATATGTATATACCTGCATATAATATCTTATATATATATATATATATATACTGCTATATATATATATATATACGAAATAACATATCATTGTCACATATCCGAAATGTTGAGTAATGATGTAGAAATTGCAAATCAATCTGTCAAATGGAAAGGGATCCCTTGGGACCTTTAAAATCATAAGATCACAGTCGACTGGGTATAGAATATATATATATGCCAACATAACCTTAACCAGCAGTTTTTTACTAGGTTCTGCTGCTATATATATATATATATATGTAACTTAGTATAATATATAACTATATATATATAGCCTTATATGTAATAATATATATAATAACTTGCTTCTTTCAATATATAATAATAATAATAATAAAGGTTGAACTTTTTTGATGTTGATATTCGCTGAGAGAGAGAGAGGGCAAGAAGAGAGAAAGGAGAGAAGGAAGGAAGAAGAAGAGAAGAAGAAGGAAGGAGGAGGAGGGAAGGAAGAAGGAAGGAAGGAGGAAGGACTTGAGAGAGAGAGAGAGAGAGAGAGAGAGAGAGAGAGAGACTTTTCGACAATTGCCAGACATACTTTCGTCCATTTAGAAAAAAGAAAATATATACAATTTAAGTAATAATTATATAAAAAATAAAAAAATATTATATCATTTTGAAATATAAAAGGAAAATTCGATGATCATGTTTCAATTCCATTACAATTGCATCCGCATTTCATATTCATTGTTGACTTCGGAAATTGCAAGGGATATATATATATATATATATATATACTCTTTCTATATATATATATATATATATATATATATATATATATATATATATTCTCTCTCTCTACTCTCTCTCTCTGTCAAAGTCATGTTATTGTATTAGGTAAACAAAAAAAACATTTTATTTATTGTTAATTTTTTTTTATTCGTTTTCATTTCTTTTCGTAAATTCTTGAATTCTTTTTCAGAAATATTTTTTATTATATATATATATATATAACATATATATATATATATATACTTTCTTAATAGGTATAACTTATAACAACTAACCTCTTATATATATATATATATATATATCTTTGCTGCTGCTGCTATGCTCACTGCTCCCATATGTATATAACCTGTAGTAATAGTAGCTGTAACATAATAGCTCAGCATATGTATCATAGCCAGCAGTAATATTATGTATGTATGCCAATATAATAATATCTTTTGTATATATGTATACAACCAGCCAGCCATGTAGTAATAATAATATAATATAGCCTGCTTCAACCAGCCAACCAGCCAGCCAGCCAGCCAGCCAGCAGCAACCTGGCTATAATACATATATACCATATAGTTATTTTTAACCTGATGAAAGCATATAATAATAATAACCAATAATATATACTACATATAGCCAATAATATAGCAATAACAGCCAACCCAACCTTCTTCTTCCTTTATCAATATATATGTATATATATATATGTATGGACCATGCAGCCAGTAATAACCAGCTATGTATGTATTTCTTCCAGCACCAGCCTTAACAGCCAGTATTAACCAGCCAACCCAGCCCGCGCTGCCTTGCCCTTCAGCTGCCAGCAGCGCAGCAGCAATAGCAGCCATCCCTGGCGCGCAGCCTTCCAGCGCTTGGCGCTAGCTGCTATATGCTGTAATATGTTTATATATGAATAGCCATGCAGCAACCATATGTGTAGCAGCTTCTATTTTTAAGTACTATTGCCTTATATATATATATATATTTTGTTCAGTAAAAGCTTGTTTCTTATAATATTCCCGTTTGAATAGAATTGATGCCTTTAAAGATCTTTTCGAAGAATTTTGTTTCAATTTTTAACCTCTTTTTTTTTTTTTTTTTTTTTTTTTTTTTTTTGCATGGGTTTATCGTGGGCGTGTATCATGTGCGCATTTTTGGGCGTAGTGTAAGCGGAATTTCTGAGGAAAGTGTAAGCAAAAAAAAACTTTGTTCTTCCAAAAATTGTTACGAAGAGTTTTAAACATTATATTCCCTTTATATACTTTATGAATGATTAATAAAGAAAGTAAAATAAAACGCATTAAGCAAAATTCATTTTGAAAAGTTGTAATTCTTAAAAGCTTAGTCTCGCACTCCCTGTCATAAATAGTTCTAGAATGTGGATACCACGCTCCCCTCTCCCCTCTCCCCTCTCCCCTCTCCCCTTCTATTGCTTGAAGCTTTATGTAATATTAATCAGTACCTGCAATACCAATATACAGTTCTTAATTGAAAAACAGAGAATTTTATGCTAATAAACTTAATGGGTATGACGGGTATGTGGGTGAATGAGAAAAGGTTTTGTTTTTTTTTACTTTATTTTATTATATTTATGCACCTAACTTCAATTTATGCGCATATCTTATTCTAAGTGGAAACAGTAGCTACAATTAGAGAAATTAAAATAGTGTAATATAAAGCAAATCTAAATTCTTCATTACAATGAAACCAAAAGTTTTCTTACTTTTAAAACAGTTATTTAATGCATTAATAGAAAGAGCATCTATGATTTTTATACATACTTTGCTCAAATATTTGATAATTGTAATGCAGTAAATGTTCATTGAAAAGTCATTGGAAAACCATATGATGTAAATACAATAAAACCAAACTTTTGCGCATATTTGTCACTGAATTGCTTAATCATAATATTAAAATGGAGACAGTAAAATATATATGCTTACTTTGGTGATAGGGTAGCACTCAACAAAATGGATGGTGGTGATTCTTCTGACTAGTTTGGAAATATTTGGTGTCATCTGGTTGATAAGAACACATCTAAAATCACCCTCCACATGTAGTTTGTTTTTGTGTCTTGATGTTATATTAACCAAAGCAAAATCTCTACTTCGTAAGTCAAGTAGAAGAAAAATGAACAATGACCTTGACGAATTATTTTCTGGTAAACTGAGAGTTACTTCGTCCAAACCTTTCCAGACTAAGGCTAAGTAGTCACAGTATGTCGTTCCAAATAATGGACCCCATCATATACGTCTCCGACATGACTGTGATGTTGTAGCTACAGTGACTGGTTTTACAACAAATACTATTTCGGCTGGCCGTAAGGTATCGTTTCACTTGTGCTTGTATTTTTTCGAATATTTACTGCAAAAGTCATACAGTAATTTACCTAGTCTGTCCTTAACCTTAGACAGGTAAAATAATCTTTTGCTACAGAATTAAACCAGTTTAAAAAAAAAAATCCTTTCAAGGCTGGGAGACATCCTCAACTTGCGAGGAAAAAGGAATTCTTGCAAGATTAATTCAAAACTGCCGTCGCTGATGTTAGAGGAAAATGATGAAAGTAATTTCCAGTCTTTCAAGGTAATCATCTTCAATTTCTGGCTTTAGACTTTCTCTAAAGAATTTCTTCTTTTACACGACTCCATCCAGACGAAGAAGAATCTCTCTCTCTCTCTCTCTCTCTCTCTCTCTCTCTCTCTCTCTCTCTCTCTCTCTCTCTCTCTCTCTCTCTCTCTCTCTCTCTCTCTCTCTCTCTCTCTCTCTCTCTCTCCTGTTATGTTATTCTTCTGTATGCGACTCCACAGTTACAGCTTCCCAATGAATGTTTTAATTATATCACAGTTGTCAACCATAGTTGAACCGCTTCCTTGCAGTCTCAGGTTCTTATGCTAGGTAAACCAGTGAGAAAAACAACTACCTCAGTTTCCAGAAATATTTTCACTTTTCTCTACGATCTAACAGGTTGTTTGCCCTTTAAAAGTCGGAGTAAGTAAGTGTAAAAAAAGAAAGAAAAATTATCTTCTCTCTGTCCCTAAATCATGATAAAATTGTTCAAACTTTCGAATATTGATGACACTGTTCTTGATGTAATTCAAGATCTTGATCGTGATGTTCAAGTGTTCATAGAATTGTAAATGTAATGTCTTTACTATCAGAGCAATATCAGCATGAATGGAACTTTATCTCTTTGCATACCAACCAAATTTCCTCAGAATATGTTATGTCTTTTAAAATAATAAAACAATTAGAAATGTCATTGAAGATCCCATCAACTGTTGTTCTAGTCTCTAATGTTCAGATTTCAAACGAACTTTTCTTTCTGACTACTCACTCAACCCCTTACCCCCAACTTTAGAACCACTGTTCTATATTAACTACTATTCTATGATGGTAGAAGATCAATTAAAAATATTATGGGCGAGGAAATACTATTGCCTATACCCCATTTTCCATACCATCCTCCTAGGTCTTGAACTTTGTGAGAGACCTCCAAACCAAAACTAGCTTAGTTTTTTTTTGTTTTTAAAGAAGTCCTTTGTTTGTTTTAGGGAGTTTCGAACTCAAAAAACAACGACCTCAAAGCGTGTGTGTGTTCGACAAAGAGGTTAAAATTCCAAAAATTAAAATCAAATTTGAAAACTATTTTTAAAATATGACCGTTAATTAACGAATTTTCAAATAATAAATCTAACGCTCGACGTTGCCAAATTTATTATGCTTAATTAAACTTTTAATCTATTTTAAAGTTATTATTATTATTATTATTATTATTATTATTATTATGTATGTATGTATGTATGTGTGTGTGATTGTCATTGTATGTGTGTGTGTTTATTATTATTATTATTATTATTATTATTATTATTATTATTATTATTATTTTGTGGTTTTGAAGTCTTTATTAGAAAAAAACCGAACGTGTAAATAGGATAAAGGATGTGCAGGAAATTTAATAACAAAGTGAAGAAATTAAATTATGGATTGGGAGAAGTTGGGGGAAGGGAGAGGGTGTCGAATGGGGGCGGGAGGGGGGGGAGAGAGGACCGGAAGGAGAGGGGAGAGGGGAAAGAAGAAGAAGAGTGCCAGGAACATTCCATGGCAACAGTGTTTTCTCGTAAGCCTTTTTTATAATTGTTATCTTTTGTTTTTATTGTTCTTTTATGAATTATGAAAAAGATATTAGTGTTTCCTTTTATGCTGTGAGATTAAGCGCTCGCGCGCAGTTTTAAAAGAATTTAACATTTAAAACAAAAACATTTTTGAATATTTGTTCGATTCTAGAATTTTGGGTCAATTTTAAATAATAGATATAAAATTATGTGCGTTCTATAGAATAAATAAGCTCACGCCACATCCACACCAACACCCCACACTCACCAACACACACACACACAGTCGCGCGCACACATACACACACACACGCACATAGGAACCGACCGGGGCCCCGGCCCCGGCCAACCCCGGCCATTTTTAGTGACCCCGGCCCCGGCCCCGGCCCCGGCCAAAAATCAGGAAAAACCGGGGTTTTCTGCCGGGGTTAACTGTAAATTTACACTAAATAATAGAGGGTAAATCAAACAAAATTAAAAAAATATACTTTAATTCCATTACTCCTTTGTTATAAATTAATGCAAAATATATAAACATACCTAAATATAATCAATTTTTTTTTCTTATTTACTATGATTTCAAATTAAAATTGAGGCCAAATTATAATTTTTCCGAGTTTTTAACAAAAATATTCGAAATTTGATATATCAAACGAATTCGGAAAAGGAAATAAATATAATTGTTAAAATATTAATGTATTTATTTATTTAAAGAAAATATCTTCAAGAAATTCAAGTATTTTCCGAAATATCGAAAATACTGTAACTGAAGGTGAATTAATATATATATATATATATATATATATATATATATATATATAAATCTTATATATATATATATATATATATATATATATATATATAGCAATATCTAATATAATAATATATGTAATAATAACTTATATATAACAATAATATATATATATATATCATAACATATATACCTATACTCATAAATATAACTCCACATCAATTCAAAAATAATTTACAATTAGTAATTAAGAAGGAATTCGACATTTAAAAGATAATTTGTTTAATAATTGGGAATATTATCATTCACGTTTCGCCGATTTAACGTTATCCATCATCAACACACCAGTGAAATAAAAAATAATATAATTTTATAACACAAATATAACAAATAAAATGAACTAATATAAAAAACTGTATTACATTTGTGAAGACATAAAATTTTAAAATAAATAAATCACACGAAAAAACAAATTTTCGTTCATTTACAAAGAAGGCTAAATGCAAAGTGAAAGTTAAAAATTTCTCTTTGGTGAGAGAAAGAAAAAACAGCAAATTGAGTTGGGATATATATATATAAATTAATGAGTGAAGAGGGGATGGACACGACAAATCCTTATTTAATTCCGGGTTTTAATTCAAAAATGTGAGAGAACTCAAAGAATCTTTCTGTCAGGGAGTTGGATCTATTATCCGCTAGATAGGGAACTAAATATTTTTTTTATTTTTAATAGGGTGATTATTTTGAAGGCATGATTGCGTATGGAGGATTTTCTTGGGTTGTGATGGGTAAACCAGTTATATAAACTCCCGGTGTTTCGAGATCCTCAAATACCACGAGTTGGAGGCTGTTTGTACGCTCCAGCGGACGTTGCAGTCCACGCCTTCTAAAATATGCAAAGAGGACCCTCATATATAAGAAGAGAGAATCTTTTATGGCGGAAAAAGAAATTTGAAATACTGTGGTTATTAATAGGAATGAAAATAAAGCGAGCAAAAGGAAAAACATTGGATGAAGATAATAGTTCGGGGTTTTCTAAGTTTTGCGGTGCTAGTACCTAAGAACGAATTTTTAGATAGATAAAGTTGTTTAGTAGGGACGATTGGGACTTGAAATTTGGGGCGGAAATGGTTGGTAAAGAGAATAGTTTTTAGGTTTGTATTGGGGATTTGTGAGGAAAAAGAAAGAGTACTTAAAAGGCAAAATGGTGGGACAGGTATTGTATTTCAAAGTGGAATGGAAATACCACCATGAGGAGCATAATTTAAAGGCACAGAAAATTTTTGCATTGTAGTGAAGACCGTTTGTATTTGGAGGGGAAAAAAAGCATTCTGAATACAATGTAGTGAAGAAGGTTTTCTGTTTTCTCTATCAAATCCTATTACTAAATGCCTTCCCCAGCTTTGCTTCAACCTATTGCTACATAAAAACGCATACCTGTCCCATTTGCCTTTTTATAATCTCTTTTCCTCCACAACACTATTACAAAAACCTAGTAACGACTCTTAGTAACCATTTCTTCGTGGAAATTTAACCGTCTAAACAACTTATCTGTCTAAAAATTCCATTCTTAGGTCCTAGCACCGCGCAAAATTTGTGAAAACTCTCAATCACCCTCTATCCAATGCTTTCCTTGCTCGCTTTATTTTTCATTTCTATTAATAAATATTTTCAAATTTTACTAACAAAACTTGCTCTACGTATGAGGTCCTCATTGGTATATTTGTATAAGTGTGTGGACTGCAGCGTCGCTGGTATTCGGCGCAGGCACAATTTACTTGAGGATCTCGAAACACCGGGAAGTTTCTTATATAACTGATTTACCTATCACAACCCCAGAAGCACTCAATCATGTTTTTCAACCTAATCACCTTATTGCACAAAAAATTTTTTTGATTTTCCTATCTTTTAATGATCGCTCGACAAGAAAGATTCGCTAGATCTCTCTGTTTTGGTCTCTTAAGCCCCGAATTAAATAAGGATTTGTCCTCTATCCCCCTCTTCACTCATTAATTTATAGGTAAAAACTACCTAGAACAATTGAAGGAATTTTCTTAGCTTTCACTTTGCTCCAGCCTCATATAAATGGAAACTCTTTCAATCTTGGTACTTTTCGTGTGATTTATTATTTAAATTATATGTTAATACATTATATTACAGTCTTTATATTAGTTCATTTTATTTATATTTTTATGTTACTCTTAAAAAATTATATTATTTTACAAATTTACAGCTTTCTATTTAGTGATGGGTAATGTTGTATACCCGAAACGTCCATTATAATGAATGTTGCCAAAATATGAATTTTAATGTTATATTTTACTAAATCTTTGTATATATATATATATATATATATATATATATATAACTTATATATATATATATATATATATATATTCTTAATAACAATATATATATATGTATATATATATATATCATAACATATAACCAGCAATAATAACCCTAAATAGCACTTATACTCTCCATATCATCTATATGCCACCTTATATATATGTATACATGCCATGTAATAATATATACTTCCCATATATATCTATATGCTAACATATATATCTTTATATCTCTCTATATATGCTGTCTGCTGCCAGCAGTCATTTGCTGCTGCTCAACAACAGCCTTAGCAACCAGCATATGCCACTCACGCCAACTAGTATATATACTCCAATATATATATGTATAACATATATATATACTGGCTCTAGTACAAAGGTAGGCAGGCTGGTCTAAAGCGAGGGCAGAAGGAGAACCTGGGTTTTGATCTTTTGCCTGGATCTTAAAACAGTGGCTAGGTAACTCCCCTCTATGACAGGGCAATTTCGCCGAGGTGCGATTTTCTTGTCCATACTATATAGCCATGTATATGTATGTATATATATATATATATATATGTATGTAGCTATATTCAACACAATAACCAATATGCCATAATATGTATAGCAATATCATGTATGTATAATAATAACCAGCAATAATAATGTAATAGCAACTAGCCAATGATGTAACCAATATGTAGCATAACCTTCATATATCCTTCAGCTGCTGTAGCCCGGCAGCCAGCCCAGCCATGTAGCCAGCCAGCAGCAATAACAGCATGTAATAATATACATATGCGCACTACATGTAGCCAACCAATATCATGTATGTATGTAATAACAATAACTTGTAATATATAATAACTATATAATAATAATATCATGTATATTTAAATGTCACTTTTGCATATATATATGTTATATATGTATATGTATATACTTAAATACTAGGTAGCTCATCATGTTATTTCAAAACTTTAACAACAGCATATGTATGTGTGTAATAATAGCCAGCCAGCATATGCTGCCAGCCAACCAGCCAGCCAGCCAGCCCAGCAGCAGCATAATAAAACCAACCAATAGCATAGCCAATGACCTTAGCTCATATCATAGCAGCAGCAGTATATGTATGGCAACCAATAACACCAACAACATATGTGGCAGCCAGCCAGCCTTGTATAACCAGCAGCAACTTAACCAGCCAGCCAGTATGTTAATGAATAGTGAGTGAAGGATCAAACATGCTGTTTTATGTTTTATTTTTCTCCATACCTCAAATGCTTTGCAAGAGTCGTTAAATAATACCAAGATCGTTTATTATCAGGCTGTATTATTCTCACTAAAGAAATTAGCATAATATATTTGCGTATGTAATTATATATATAGATACATAGATCTAAAACCAAGCTTCATAGCTCCATAGCTCCAAATGCTCATATATTATCACTACTCGACCCCCGCTACTGAACAATAATAATATCCCAGCCCATGTGACAATAATATAATATGTCCAACTTAATAACCATAATATATCATAATATATGTGTATATTTCATACATATATTGTCATAAATATCTATTATAACAATAATTAGTATAGTTTATGTATGTAGTAACTTAATAATAATAGCTTAATAATAATATAATATAATATATGTAATACATTATGTTTTTTCATTATTAAATAATATTAAATCGATAACATCCACTGACTACATTTTAGGATTAGCATGTATATATGTATATAATATATATATACTTACATATATATATCTACATATGTTTCATATATATATATATATATATGTAACTATATATATATCTCTCTTTCTTCTTATCTTATAATATATATATATATATATATACTGTATATGTATATATAGCGCAGACGGTATGTATTTATATGCATGCAGCTAATAATAACCAACCTCGCATGCGCCCAGCCAGCAACTGCTCTTTCACGCTGCTCTTTGTGCTGCTTATAGCAATATATCTAGCCATACCAGCCGTATATATATATATATGCATATATATATATATATAGCCTGCTTATATATATATATATATAAAAGTGAACTGTTTACAGTAGCTTCATCTGACTCATATAATATGTCAAGGTCGTGAATTAGATGAAATTTTTAAGAACTTGTTAGGGGAGGGAGAGGTATGGGGTGCAAGAGTTTTGGTAGCCTCCCCTTTTTCCTCTCAATGTCTACCAACAGCAATTCTAATATGAGTGTAGTGAAAGGACTTAATGTAGTATATATAATATATATATGACCAATATATATATCATCATCAACATATATGTATATATATATATATATATGTATATGAATAATAATAAGCAGCAATATATATATGTATATATATATATATGTAATAACCCAATATACCAATAATAATAATATATATATATGTTATTCTTCTTTGTATATAGTTTTTTAATAATAACCTTAATAACAATAATATATATATATATGTAATAATATATATATATCTTTAACTATTCTTCTTCTTAATATATATACATACATAATAATATGTAATGTAATATATATATAAATCTAATAAATAATGTAGCCAATAGACATATATTTATTTCTTATAACCAACATATACCCTTATATATATAATAGCGCCATACCATATATGTTGAAAATATTACATATATACATACCTCTCTACTCTCCTCATATATCATCATCATCACGCAACTTCTCTTCCCAAGCTGAGAATTTGGGGTGTGGCATCACGGAAACAGAAAATTGGTAAAGGAGTATGATTAAAGTCGAAAGAAAGTCCGGCCTTATCGAATTCCTTTATACTCTTTGAAATGAGAAACCGCAGTCAGAAAAATCACCCTATATGGAGCTTCATGGGATCGCGATGGACCCTCACTATAACCTCGTCAATGTAGGGTTCATTCGCCAGCTAACTTAAATCCACTAACCAGCACCCCTTCACGATTTCATTCCATCCACTTGTAGCACCTTTCCTCCTCGCCTCTGCCAAAATTTACATTCCTCTCTCACTCCAGGCATTCATTTACTGACTCAATCACTTTTCTTCTGTTTCGCAGCCGGTCGTTCCCAGCACACTCACCACTATAGATCCGTTTAACCAACCAACTATCATCCATCCCTTTCCCCATGACCAAACCATCTCAACATACTTTCATTTATTCTCTCATTTACTTCTTTACATTTACACCACACAACTCGCTAATGCGTTCATTCCTCATTTTATCAATTCTTCTCGCACCTAACACGTCTCTAAGATTTTCCATCTGAAAACATTGTACTTTAAATTATACCTCTTATTCCAGACCATATTTTCACTTCACTTCTGTGCATTAACACAGGTAATAGCACAACCTCATGTAAAGACCCTAGCGCACTCAGGACTTGGTCCTTATCCACCAAAGATTTAAATTTCTCCTTCCACTGCAATTCTGACACACTCCAACTCGTTTCTTTTCAATTAACATATATTTTAAGTAATTTCAGACACTTGTTCCGCTGCTCACCATCAAAAACTTCACACCAAGGAGCTGCCCTCACTCAACCATAACCTTACATTTATCTACGTTTACTTTCAAACTCCTTTTACACGCCTGACAAATCCCTCTACTAATCCTCTCAAGGCCCTCACTGCGAGTTTCTGTCACCGCACAAAGCCAAATCATCCCCATATATAGGTAGGACGCCCTCCACTCTCCTCCATTCTCCATCACAATTCTAACACTTTCACCTGCTACCTCTAATTCTTTCATCATAACCCCATCATGTACAAATTGAGTCACTAAGGAGACATAACACATCTGCCCTTCACTATTAATAAACCAATCATTTCGACACCCTTTATTCTTACACACGCTTCACTTTCGTCATTTTGTACTTTTAATTCCATTCAGAAGCACCACTAACACCATATATCATAACACCTGTCAATAGAGCTTCCCCATATCAATCCTATCATACGTCTGTTGTAAATCCATAAAACCTAAATACAATTAATTCTTCTATATATATATATATTATATATATATATATATATACTATATATATATATTATATATATATAAATATATATGCTGCACGTTTGCGTCAATACCTGTATTGCTGCTCTTGTATATATATGTATAATTTTATAATATAATATATATATATAATAACCAAACCATCCATAACTATGTGAAACCATATATATATATATGTATATATAAATAGCAAATATATATATATAGCAACAACCTTCTTTGCCTATATATACAGTGGCGTATTTAGGGGAGGCCAGGGGGCCATGGCCCCCCCCGGAATTTTCTAGACACTAAAAATTTTTAGGTAACATCCGTTAATAATATAAAGTGCATAAATTAAATTAATTTTATATAATTCGTCGCTGTCAGGAACAAATTTCGTAAGTCCATTAATTAAAACTAAACTTGAAACCATCAGAGAAAATGCAACATCAGAATTTCAGCTGATTTTTTAGAAGAATGTATAAGCGCATCTGAATCTGAACTGTGTATTGAGATTACTGTACCAAGAATTAACAAAATTTCAAAAATACAGACTAACATTTCTACTTCAAACCCACCACAGACTTATCATCACCCACACCCATTTTATACCATTTTTGATGATTTAATATCCAGCATTAGTAAGAGGGAGTTTTTAAATTTTCACTTTTAATTTGTCCTTCGAACGAGTGTAATGCCATATGAGATGATAAAATATTGTGTAATATTTTACAAGGAAGATCTCGAACCCAAATGAAGATTTAAATGCAAAAGCTTACAATGCAAGGTTATGTAGGTTGGAATGACATCACATCACAGGTAGCCCAAAAAACCGCAATAGATGGATTAGTTTCTTGTTCGCAGTCACAATTTCCAAATATTTACATCTTGTTTCAAATACCTGCAATTTTACCCGTGTTTAATGCTTCAGTAGAAAGAAACTTTTCAACATTAAAACTTTTTAGCTCTCACCCAGAAATACTTGTGGAGATGAAGGAAAACCTAAACCTGAGGACTTGCCCCACCTCTACATACATCAAGAAATGTGGAAATAAAAATTGAAGATGGTATCTCGAGGACTTCAGCTCACTCCTCTCATGTCGGGCGAATAAATTCCTTAATTTAGGTAAAGATGATTACACAGTAATTCATATAAATTCTTCCAATTTTTTTCTTTACTTTTATATTTGTCCCTTCCACTTTATATATATATATATATATATGTATATATATATATAACTAACTATATAATATAATATATATATATATATATTATATATATATATATATATATATATATATATATATATATATATATATATGCTGCTGCTGCTATCAGCCTTGTATATATATATATATATAAGAAAAGATTTTTGTCTGGCCTCCCCAGAAAAAAATTTCTGGATATGCCACTGTATATATATATATATATATATATATATATATATATATATATACATATATATATCATACCTTATACTTAATATATATATATATATGTATATATATCATTGATGAATTTCAGAAACTGCTTTCTTAAGAGACCCAGAAAATGTAGGAACATCGGGAAATAGGGACAAAGGATGTTCGGCATGGGGAAAAGAGTTAAGGTCTTAGAGGGATAGATCAAAGGGAACCCCCCTCGGCCTATAGCGAGCCCCCTGCGAACTGTAAATCTCTCAAACTCTTCCCTATACCTCAGTGCATACTGTACTTACAATGATGGCATTTTAAAATTTAAATTAAATTGTTTTGGAAGGTAATAAGGCAAAATTCAAAATCAAAAAGCATAAAATTCACATTATCTTTTAGCACTTGGAGTGTATGTATATGTATGTATGTAATATATATATAGCCATAATCTTTCTTCCAGCATTTCCAACATATGTAGCATGTATGTAACAACCTTTCAGCTGCTAGCTTCTTCTTATATATATATATGTATGCAATATATTATATAATATATGTGTACTCTAATATGTAACAATATAATAATAATAATATATGTAATATATCAGCAACTTAATAATATATATATGTAATAATAATAATATATAGCAACAACTATTATAACTCAGTAATATATGCTGACGATAACATAGCCAATAATAACATAATTCAACAATAATAATATATAATATATATGTAATAATATATTTGTAACCTTGCTGTAACAAAATTTATTTCTGCTGTATATATATATATGCTCTTTGTAGCCATGCTGCGTAGCGCCAGCAGCCTTCCAGCCCAGCCAGTATATCTTATATCTTCTTGCCCAACAATATATATAGCATATACTTGTATATCTAATATCATATGTATATAGCCTTGTATAACAATAATAATATGGGGGAGATATTTTAATTGTGCTAATATTTGAGGATGGCACTTACTATATATATATATAGTATCGCCTTCAACAATATATCAATAATATGCTGCTAACATATGTATATATGTATTGCTAACCAGTAACCATATATATAAAAACCAGCATAACCAATAACATATATATATATATGTTATAATAACTCTTCCCAATATATATACCAGCAGCTTGCCCATGCTGCTAACAGCCAGCAGCCAGCCCAGCATGCCATCATATAGCACCCAGCCCGCTCCCAGCGCTCGCTGCATAACCAGCAGCCTTAGCCCTTAGCTGCCAGCAGCCAGCTATACCATCTCATATATGTATATAACCAACTAATATTCGTTTGTAAAGGAATGTTTAGTTGAATAGAAAATGCTTGTAAGTACGTAGAGAAGAGCTTTAGATAAATGGAAAGATAGTTAGAAAGAGTGATTTATTTAAGAATAAAGAGATAGAGAAAAGTTAGAATGAGTGATAGATATATATAAGAATAAAAAGATAGAGAGAATATTTCCTACTTAAGTAGATTAAAGTAATTTGAAAAGAGAAAGATTTTGGATGTCGTAAAGAAGTTATACGGGGATTGTAATTTCGAAAAATGCCGTTGTAAACAACATAAAATGCAGATGGTGCAACTTTTAAATAAAATTCTCTCTTGGAACAGGTTTTAAACACGCTCTTAAAACTATTCCCAATTGAGAGAAAGGAAAAAAAAAATTTAACAACGTTTTCTTGAATGTGTTTATGTGTGAGCGCGCGCCCTACCTCGTTTGTAGAGAAGAAGAAGAAAGAGGAGGATGAGTAGGAAGAGAAGATGAAGAGAAGGGGTTGAGAGAAGGATAATCTGACTCCTGCTGGAGTAAGTCTCATTATTTACATCCAGGTCTGGAAACTTTCGTAAGGCTGACTAATAAACAAGCACTTACCGTCTTTATTCTCTTACTCATTTGCACTGCTTTTCCTTCACCTTCAGATGGAAGCAGAAGGGGAAAAAAGGAAAGTGTAAAATAAATACGAAAAATTAAATGGAAAAACAGAATTGTTCTTTTTTCAGATTCAAAAATTTGAGATTTCTTCTTGTAAGTTTTTAATTAAAGATTTAACTTACAATAATGCTATGTTATATAACGACTTGTGCGACATAATGAAGAAAAGTACGACTTTAATAGTTTCTCTTTTTCATTTTGCTACATTTGACCAAAAATGCGCCTTTATCAATCTTTTTGTGGTCGTGTGTCATAAGTCTTGTTTCATTTGTTATAAAAATGTGTGTTTGTTGTTTGTGTGTATGTGCGGGTATGTGATTTGCTTTTGTCATCCCCTCCTGCTACATTTTTTATTCGGCTTGCTTAACATATCTATTATGATCTTTACATACTTATTCTTATTTATTTGTTTCAGTTTTTCATTTTCCTTTTTTTGTGTTAGACGATTCGTTCTCTCTCTCTCTCTCTCTCTCTCTCTCTCTCTCTCTCTCTCTCTCTCTCTCTCTCTCTCTCTCTCTCTCTCTCTCTCTCTCTCTCTCATTCTTTGGAATCTTTTTTCGTTTGTAGCGGCGTTCTCTCTCTCTCTCTCTCTCTCTCTCTCTCTCTCTCTCTCTCTCTCTCTCTCTCTCTCTCTCTCTCTCTCTCTCTCTCTCTCTCTCTCTCTCTCTCTCTCTCTCTCTCTCTCTCATTCTTTGGAATCTTTTTTTTTTTCGTTAGGAGCGGCGTTCCATTTAAAGTTTTGTTCCTTACTTTCCAATTCAGATGCTTCCAACTTGTCCAACCTTTTCAAAATTATACTTTCTAAAATTAGAAAAAATAAAAGAAAAAGAATATTATAAAAAAAAGAAATTTTGGAAGATGAAAAAGAACTTTTGTCGCAGTTCCATTTTTTATTTCTTTTTCAAATATACAGTTTTTTCTCCCGCATTCTTTATATTATATATATATATATATATATATATATATATATATATATATATATATATATATATATATATATATATATATATATATATATATATATATATATATATAACTCTTTATATATATGCTT
>JABUQX010019081.1:75000-77500 GCA_015478945.1 Trachelipus rathkii
GAATTTCCAAGTCATTGGGTGTTCGGCTAAGAAATCCTTCACGGAAGTTAAAATCCGTAAACGCTTCAAGTGCTGGGAAGCCGCTTGGAAATAAGTCGCGTTGTCGGAATATATCTCGGAAAGTGATCCTCTCCTTCCGACGAAACGACTCGGTATTGTTGTCGAAGGTGAGCTCCAAATATGTCGCTCTAGTGACAGCACACGTGAAAAGGACTACATAGCTCTTAGTCACACTTGGAGACTTGACACTGAAGTATCCTGTGATATCCACTCCGATCACCTTGAAAGGTCTGCTTTCCACCAATCGAGAGTGGGCAAGGAGGCTGGTGGTACCGAACGAAAATGAGCAGCTTGTAGCAGTTTATAAAGAACGCAAGGGCGGATAAGTTTTTTCACCGTCGTTCTCATGCGGGTGAAATAAACCCGATGTCGGATGATCGACATGAGTTCCGAGATTCTCAAGTGATGATGCGTATTGTGAAGGTGCCAAATGATGAACCGGGCAAATGTCGAATTTGACGGTCACTGTTCGTTCTCTGTAACTAATCAATTTCCTCTTGAAGTCATGGATATGCAGCCCAAAACAAAACTTTTCCTCGTTATCACTCCAATTTTGACATCTGGAGGTCATAACGAAATTTTCCGTGATGAGTTGATTGGTCCATCCATAAATCATTCCGTCTTTGCTGGTCGATTTCTGTAGATATATATATATATATATATATATATATATATATATATATATATATATATATATATATATATATATATATATATATATATATATATATATATATATATATGCTATATATATTATATATTATGCCTATAGGGGGTACAACTTATATATAATATACTATGATATAGTAATATATATATATATATATATATAATATATATATATATATATATATATATACCCGATATAGTATATAATATATATAGATACAGTATATATATATATGATATATATATATATATATTATATATATATATATATATAATATATATATATTATAATATGAATATTTATATATACTACATATAATATATATAGATACGTGATATATATAATACCTATTATATAACACTATAAAATAATTATATTATATTTATATATATCCTAACTCAAGTATATATATATATATATCTATAATCATACATATATATATAGCTGTATATATATATATATATATATATACCTATATATAATATATATATATATATATATAATATATATATATATAAATATATTATATATATTATATATACTATATAAATATATATATATATTATAATATATATATATATTAATAATATATATATATATCATATATATTATATATAACTCAAGACTTTCATCTGTTTTAACGATCTTTGGGCATTTCCTTTTCACGTGATCTTTCATTGTTTGAAAGGATATATATATATATAATATATATATATATATATATATAATATATATATAATATATATAAACTATATTATATATAATATATATATAATATATAGATATAGATTATATATATATATATATATATATATATATATATATAGACCTAATGATTGAATATTCCCATGAACATCTCTGCATAAAAATTCCTTTTACTATCGTTTATACTATTAATTCTCTGTATGTAAATTTGGTTAAAGTTATTGTCTTTCATTTATGTTACTTGTTGATTCTTGGTTAAAAGAGTTGTCGTTTTTTTGCTTCATAGAGTCAATTGTTACCTTACAACTTTGGGTTTGATAGAGCTCGCCCCTTCTACCCCCCCCCCCCCTTATTTAAAAGCTCTGCCAATCTTTCAACGGTTTGGTTTAGAAATTTGTTTAGGGTCAATGTGTTCTTCATTACTATCTTTAAGGCATATATACTATAATATATATATATATATATTATAATATTATTAATATATATATATATATATAATATATATATATATATATATATATATATATATATAATATATATATTTATATATATATATATATAATATATATATACTATATAATATATATATATAATATATATATATATATATATATATATTATATATATATATTATTATAATATATATATATATATAATATATATATTATATATATATATATATATATATATATATATATATATATATATTTATATATATATGTTATTAGTATAGGATGATATATATATATAATATATATATATATACTATATATTATATATATAATATATATAGATATATATTATATATAATTATATATATATATATTATAATAAATAAATAAACTATTATATATATATATATATATATATATATATATATATATATATATATATATATATATATATATATATATAATATATTATATCAATATATATATATATATATATATATATCAGAACACCAAATTTGGAAGGTATTGGTATAACCATATTTAGAAGGTACTTACATAATAATTTAAGATTTGGATATGATATACATATACTGGTACTTGTACACATTAGATT
>JABUQX010019081.1:90000-103138 GCA_015478945.1 Trachelipus rathkii
AATATAAATATGTCAGGAATGCCAACTATGATAATAGAAATATCTGTCAGAATAATAATAGTAATATTAATGATCAGACTATAGCAGTTATTACAGAAAATGCCTCTGATGGGGGATTAATTGTCCCTCCCGTGGAGACAGTTCATTCCGCGGGTGAAACGGGAGAAAGCACGGAGGCTGAATCTGATTTGGATTTAGTCTGTAGCTCGACGCCTACGGAGCAAGAGGGTAGGTTAAGTAAAGACATAGAAAACGGGATGTTTAAAAATACTGAAATGAATGAATTGCGGGGGGAAGAATACCGTAGCGCTCATGATTTAATTGCCGAGGCGCGAGTTGAGGAAGAACGAAGGACCCTAAGTATTTATTTCTACCAATAATAAATATTATAAGAACCGAAAAAAAATAATAATAATAAATAAAGATTAAAAAAAATAATAATAATAATATTAATAATAATAATAATAATATAGTAAATGAAAAGATAATAATAATTAATAATAAAATAATAATAATAATAATAATAATAATAATAAAAAAATTAATAATAAAAATAATTAAATAATAATAACAATAATAATGAAAAAAATAAATTAAAAAATAATCAATAATAACAATAATGATGATGATAGCGACGATTATGATGGTGGTTACTATATAAATTTCGGGAGTGAAAGGGATATAACACTTTTAAAGAAAAATTGTGTTAATGTTTCAACTGCAATGGCTACAAAAAGAGCGATTTTTATGAAATTTTATTCCGTTACTGATAGAAGAAGTATGAATAATTATTTGATAGATTGGGGAAGTTCTTTAAATTTAATACGACCTTCAGATGCAGATAGGAGTGGGGGTATGATAGGTTCTGTGACTGCGGCTAACGGGACATTGATATCTATTTATAATAAGAAATTAATTAAGATCGACATCGGGCTTGGAAGACAATTTGAATTATGGGCATTCGCTGCCGAAATTAGTTTTAATATTTTGGGTATAGCTTTTTTAGAGAAATATGGGTTCATTATTGACTTTAATTATAATTACATGATTGATCCTGAAACACTTCGCAACATTTCAATAGATGATGAAGTTTCTAGCTCCTCGCGCCAAATACGAAATTCACTCTTACCCTTATCTTGTCTCACTTTAATGGAATAATTTTATCTTCTTAAATTAAGAAGGTCTTTTATGTATTTTATAACAATGTATTGTAAGAATAGAATTTGTGTTTCGTAATAATAATGTCAAGTTATTACTCAAAAAAAAAAAAAAAAAAAAAAAAAAAAAAAAAAAAAAAAAACCTTGTGAGGGCAGGATTTCTCCTTGCCTCACAATAATTATGTACTCCTCTCATAGTAGCTCTGTATATCAAATCTTACTATTAATTTTATTATATATGAAAAATATTTAACAACCTTTTGTATGGCACTATTTTTGTGAGAGTGAGTCACTGGACGGTGACGCTCAAGGAGAATGCCTGGCATCCGAGAAAAATAAGGAGTTAGGCTTCGAGATACAAGAAGAGAAGTCGCAATAAGCTGGTGATATTTCTTTGTATTAACCCCTTGAGAGGGTTGAATACAGTGGTAATGAAAAGGGGTAATTACTTTTTATTTTTATTTCTAAGACTAATCAAATCAGGTAGTAAATAATAGTATCAATGTTTATGTTAACACAATGGGTCAGTTCACAGTAATTAATAATATTGGTTAAGGTTAACACCATAGTTTCTATAATTAAAACACAAATTTCCGGCCTTTTAATGAGCCGAAGCTTATTGCGACTTCTCTTCTTGTATCTCGAAGCCTAACTCCTTATTTTTCTCGGATGCCAGGCATTCTCCTTGAGCGTCACCGTCCAGTGACTCACTCTCACAAAAATAGTGCCATACAAAAGGTTGTTAAATATTTTTCATATATAATAAAATTAATAGTAAGATTTGATATACAGAGCTACTATGAGAGGAGTACATAATTATTGTGAGGCAAGGAGAAATCCTGCCCTCACATATATATATATATATATATATATATATATATATATATATATATATATATATATATATATATATATATATATATATATATATATATATATATATATATATATATGCGTGTTTGTGTGTGCGTGTGTTCCAGGGAGATGTATAAAGAATTTAATATGTGTCATTATGAAAAGCATTAATAAGTGTTAAGTAGGTACTACTGTTAAATCTGTTTAATTTCATTTAAGATTATAATAAAAAAAACAATGAAAAACTGCTACTACTTCTACTACTACAACAACTACTACTACTACTACCACTACAACTACTACAACTACTACTGCTGCTGCTACTACTACTACTACTACTACTACTACTACTACTACTACTACTACTACTACTACTACTACTACTAATAATAATAATAATAATAATAATAATAATAATAATAATAATAATAATAATAATAATAATAATAATAATAATAATAAAATGTCCTTGCCTTTAAAGAAACAAATATAATAAAAAGTCTTGTTTATTTAACTATAATTTTTCTTAAAGTTTTAAAGTTGAAAAACTGCTTCAGGAGAAATGAAAGTGAGGCAATAATCAGATTCTTATTACTTAAAGCTCTCTTAAAAATATGCAATTCGTTTTACGAGCAGTTATGATAATTGGGGCCAAATTTCCGCCATTTAAAATACTTGCAAATGTATTCGTATTAAAATTTCAAACTTTTTATTGATAAATTTTTATGTGGATGATAACGAATAATTAATGAGCGAGTGTGATTTGGAAGTATAAGTTTGGTTAGATGTTTGATACATACAATGGATATCTGCATTCGGGATAAACTGTCTAAAGCAGCAAAGAAGTGTAAATTACGAATACATACTAACTGCCTTGAGAAACATTGATGCCAACATTATATTGAAATCACTGACAGTTGTTAAAGAATTACAAAATCAGATACAAGTCTCAGAGTATCCTATTATAATATACAAAATGATTCAACAAGATACGTTTCAGACAATAATATTACAAAGTCACCAAGCTCTGCTATTCAATACTATGTGATAATACTTCGCTCCGTCATACTGATAATAGTATCTAGAGAATATATTACTCAAATACTCGTTTACTATCTAATCCCACTCAATTTAACATTGTTGTAATCGTGCTCTACTTATGTATAATACATAAAAGCCCCCCATATCAATAACTATATACTTATGCCTCGTAATTCTATCTTCTCAAGTAGGCTAGCATTACTCTCATTGTAAATCAGGTCTATGCTATTATCTACATATGTCTTATCGGCAACTTTCATACAATGCTCAACTTCTCAACTGCTATTCATTCATTATACTGTCCATTATCATTTCAATATCGTCACTCATTTATTTTTACCAGTCATTATCAGTATATATATAGGTTTCATCACATCCAGAAACTATCTTTCTAATAAATAATTATGTTGCGAATAAAGAAGATCACCAAAAATATACTATTAATAAATATCATGTACAAATTCTCTCAATTACTACCAACATTCATGGTTTCGGAAAATTCTTATACTATTTTAACTATCTTGCTGATCTTTCTATTATAAACCAGTTGACTTCTATGGTGTGTAACAAATTTCTCAATACCTCATTACGCAATTATATCTCTACTATTTTACTCACTTTTCACTTTTTATAGCTATATAATCCTGTCGTATTATTGACGTACACAGAATGTATATCCTAATGCTAGAGAAAGTCTATCTCATCATATATATCATCTAAATTATAATATATATCATTTTTATAAACAATCAATTTCTTACTATGGAAAATCTTTCCTCTAAATTAAACACATTCATTACGCCCTACTGAATGCTGCCGAGTATGGCCAACCTAAAAGCTAATAATTCTAGACTGATTAATTAGTACTCCTACTATATATATATAGCTTTAGCAGTACGAAAAGCTAGTGATCCTATAACACTATACTCTACTCTTATCCACTGGCATTATATATGATATTATCCACGCAACACTAAGATCCATTTTCGTAAGATTTCATTCTAATATGAATACTATACTTTTTCGTATTTTATATTTATTTATATAGAAACGCCCGATAGCTTATGGTAGAGCATCGCCAAACAAAGCGAGGGTCCAGTTTCGCAAGTCGGGTGAATCAGAAACTGATGTGCTACCTGACTCCTCTGCTCGAAACTTCTACATATAGGAAGACTGCCTCCTTCTCACCAGTCTTTATCTCTGAGGCTCTAATCGGAGATATCTGACTGATGCATCGAATTAGTTACATAATATGACTATTCTACATCAGGCACTAAATCGACTTAATTCCAGGACTCACACTTCTCTTCCAATCCACTTTGTCAGCATCTATCAAATTTTCGGAACACTATAGCATTTACCTTTCAATCTCTATTGACACTTGGGAGAGTAAGTGAAGTGACGAGGTACGTACTGGTATATATAATATGGGAGGTTCTTTCCGATATAACATATAATACTACGTAGAAGTTTTCACAGGCACTATGCGTCTTATTCCCAAAATCCTCAATCGGCTATTTGGCTTAGTACACTTTCCTTACTTTCCTAATCATATATTTACTAGTCAATACAATATTTTGTCTCTTTACTACTACTCATTTCAAAACTCCTATCATAAGTAGTCAATATGTAACTTTTTACTCATATACACTAATGTATCATCATATTGCACCCAATCTTTTTTCTCTCAATATCAACCAGCAAAAAATCACAATATCCTCTCCTCTCATCGAGTTTACTCACTAATAATTAAAACAGAATTACTAAATATCCTATATACACACTTCACTATACGAGAAAATAGAGGAGATTGTTTGGAATCATTACTCTTTTTTACACATTCATGAGTACCTTTAGCTTATACACTACCTTCATTACACGGACATCGTCCATACCTATGGTATTATACTATATCTAATACTATGACAACCTTATTCACTCTATTACTTATATCGCCATACGTAACCATATACTACATCAGAACATGGTTATTATTTATATACTTAATTACTTCTGGTCGATATCCATACCTATATATCGCTATATCTACTAATAATTATCTTACATACTTACACATATATCAGAATCCGCTTTCTAAAAACATCTCTTCAGTAGCAAACATACTTCCACATTCTATATTTATACTATTTCACCTTTACATACCCTTACCTTATTTATACCATATAATAATATTACTTAGACATTTTACTAATCCTTATTCAAACTTTTCTCTTATATTAATATATATACTATATAAATCTATAATCTCAGGATTAGGATATATTATAACATTAATATCACATTCATACTTTATATAACTTTATACCCTAAAACATGATCTAATTATTATTACTTCAATTCTTACTATCAAGATAAAATAAGAATACACTTCACTTTTCTTACTATACTTTAATTACACCTAGTCCTAATATCTTAAACCTTCCTAATATCTTTGTAACGTAACCGAGTATAATATATTAATATATCTATTATATATATTTATATAAGTATGATATATTTTATCCATTTTACAGACCTTTACTGATCTTATCGTATATTATCATTACTCATATATTCATACGCACTTTATACACTTACATGACCATACATCCATACGTACATACTAGATAAGTACTTAATTCCTCAATTATCCATATATCTACAGCAATAAACGTTAATAGTCATTATGATCAACTCATCTTCTATGTAGCCGAAAAATGAACATACGCACTTTACATCATGTCTGCTCCTCTTATCTACTTCTCGCACATATAATTGTCTATTCAAATTTAAGAGAATCATTTCATCTTAATCTCAGTCATAACCCTCTAATCATAAACATGTTCCACACAAAGTCATAATATTCATCTAGCATGATTCTCATGTTAATCGCTAATTAGATATTCGATGTTTGTATTCGTGTTATTAATACTACTCACCATATATTACTACACCAGCGTTTATTTGAATCAAGTATTCAATAAGATCATAATAATTCTATTTTTTCTCCTGCGAATGGGTTTTGATTTTAACCTATTCATTAAGTATATTACCCAAATTCGCATACTTACCCCTCAGTAGAAGATGCAGTTCTTGATTCTTATGCGGGTGCTATTTGTAGGTTTATGATATCTTATACTACCCCATATAACTACCATACACAATATATATATATATATATATATTGCACGTAATAACTCATGTTCTCAACATAATGTATCATGTAGATATATAACTTGATGATAAACCAACAGATGAAATGCTAATAATGACTAATACAGTCACAATTACCCCTTAATAGTATTATACGTTATACATTCATAGACTATTGCTGACAAATCTTCTTTACTACCTATAGATTACTGATACTCATATATACTATCTCCATTATATTTGAAGGAATACTTCAAGATAAAGCATAGATTTATGCAGTTCATAAGTACATACTGTATATAAAAGTATTCATTTCAGAGCTAAACCAAGCACCATTTGCCCATCTGAATTCCGAAATAATGTTCTTGTTTTCTTTATTTTATTCCCTGCATTCCTCTCTGTTCCTCCTCTATTGTTTATTATACCTCACATTCCCTTGATTGTACCCAACATTCTCTCTCATGTTCGTATTACCAACTGGTGTTCTGCTTGCACTCATCGCATTCGTACCTCCTGCATTCACCTGTCTTTCATTTTCACCCCCTAGAATCTCTAGAATTTTACCATATAATTCTACGGATTGGCCCTAGAAGCATCTATAAGAACTTATACTGGTGGCACTGGTGAAGCCCTTTCCATTCATCCCTCCCACTGTACACATCAATGCTCTATACTCCTCTTATGCTTTCATTTTTTTTCAAATTCACAGCTTACGGGAATTCCTCAAATCAATTTGATCCCTTCTCTTTTCGATTCTACGTATATATATATATACATCCACATATCATTTATTCATACTATACGTATATACTACTTGCTATTTATATAACTCTGCCACACTTAGAGCAGGGATCGTATTACAGAAATTTCTTTATCAACATTTTATGGTTAGTAACGCCATTATTGTTCGAACAGAAATTAAAGCATCAAAGTCTATATTCTGCTATTCGAACCGTGCTTCACTATTCCAAATTTTCATATTATATATTTACTCTATTCCTGTTGCGTCTTCACATTCTTGTTGCACTCCTAGCTTACTCCATCTATGACAGTCTCTAATCTTATCTGAAGATCTCTAAGTATGGCGTTACGTAATAAATCCTCGATCTAGTTTATCTTTTACTTTATCCAAGCCTTGCCTCTGAGTAGCTTTCTCGTCAATTTTTTTGTTAATCCCTTTGCTTTGTGGCCCTTCTAGCAATCTTCACACTTCCGACTTGTATACCATCTCATTGTGCTCTATAACATCTTGCGGCTTGCATTACTATTAGCTTCAAGCGTTCGGTTGTTTTCAAAGCGTCTATCGCTCTTCATTATGATACAGCATAATATTGTTGTGCAACTGGTAGTAAAATTACATTCATTTGATAACAGCCTCTCATAGATCTTCATCACACAGATTTCTGCTTTAACCATCCGAAACGCTTTTTTCTCATAATGTTTTCTCTTAGGTAATTATAGCGTTAACACTTCTCGAGATTTATAATTTTTGCAGCTTATCACTTAGGTGCTTCGCGTATATAATACTAGAATGCTTTTTCTGTTGTGCCCTAAAAAGGACCACTCCGGTGCACTTGTGTTTTGTTTCATATCGAAAGATTTTTGTTTCTAAAGGTTTTATTTCACATGCAGAAGTCACGCTCATTTTACTGTTATATTCCGTCGATAATCTCTTTTGCTTTCATACTAGGTTTTATATATTATGACATTAAGTAACTTCTGTTTTCTATAACAGATTACTTTTGTTTCATTAACTATCCTCATATGTCTGTACTATCTCCTTTATCGCCTCGTTCTCTCTCTGTCTTTCTTCCTATGTATTTATATTATCTTTCATATATCTAGTATATTGCAGTTTGTCAGTTTCACTGCCCAGTGCTTATCTTAATCAATAATCATCCTTCATCTATTTATTATATTTTAATGTCGTTCTACGGGTATTTTGTTCCTTCTATCACAGGCAACTTAACTATATACTTTCAATTTCTTTCTCATGAACCTTCCTTTTCTAGTTAATCATACTATCGTCTCGGACAATTGAGGTCTTCTTTATGCTGAGTTGTACTGTCGCATCGCTTCATCACTATACTCGTTCCAATCTTGTATTATGAATGACCCTCTCTAACGATACATAAAACATTCAATATATTCCTTTCTTGATGACTGATGTACACTTTGCTCCCTAGGAGCACGATGTTGGATACTTCTCTCTCTTCTGCTCTGTACTTTTGCACTCTATGCTTGGCGAGATGCACGAACTACTCTCAAGTTGGTTCATTCTTATGTTGCTTCTAATTGCGACCTCTATATACTATATCTGCGCTTTATCATTGCTATTCCTTCTCAGTAACTCATACTTAATTCATTCATTACCTGCCATCATTCTCACTTGTTGATCAGGCGCTCAGTTAATATAAGGTACTTGTATTCTCTGGTCCCTTGTCACATAGGACGTCATGGTCTCCGTCTCATGACGCGCCGGCAGAGTAGGGATCGCCCTATAGAATCATTGTCGTGCTCTTTGGGGCCATAATCGATCATATACTCTTAGGTAGGAGCCTATAGAGGGTGCGTAGGGAATTCGAATTATATACAGAATGCATACCTCAGACTCTCAACATTAATGATACACATATATCCCAGAATACATCATTTCTAGATGTACCGAATAGTCAACTACAAACAAAGCACAACAAACTTTTATTAAAAAATATCCTCGCTCCTCCCTCGAATATAATCCGACATTGAACTGGGCAGATGCGCTAAATTCTCCGAACTATGCTTTCTGCATTAACACCATCCCGCTCCCTGTAGCAGAAAGGAAGTTACGGCGAGACAGGCCTTAAACGTATTACTCTTAGACACAACAGTCTCCGAAGCTTGTCTAACTAGACACTAGGAGACAATGTATATTCTTGTTGAAACTCTCTCTAGCTCTTTAATCTCTCAAAAACTATTATTCTTCATATGTGGTCTCGAAGCTATAAATCAGAACTCTTGTATATGGTAAGTTTCAATAACGTCCATGCTCAGTATACAATACTAATCTTTATCCTTCCTGTGCGCTTCTACCCCAAACCTAACTATAATTTTCATACTCCTCCGGCCTCTCGGCTACGGCTCCAATATCTGGTTCGTTCCATTGGTCCACCATTCTCCAAATACTCCTTGCTCAGCTTCCCATGTCAAACGCTTGCGATTGCCTTCTCCGTAATTCGCAGCCTCTCTGTCTCTTCTCAGGGGTGTATACACCTTTCTGCGCTGCGCGACTTTGTTCTGCTGTAAAATCATACTACTTATTAATTTCTTAATCTATTCTATATTACTATTAATCTAGATTCTCTCATAAATTTCTCTATAATCCTTTTTACAATTTACAAGCGTATCTTACATTTCAAATTTCAATCAATATCTATCCTTTTATCGCACTTGAAGTTGCCTTTCATGTCTTTATAAGAATGTAGTTCAGTTATAGTTGCAAGATAGCTAAAAATAAAAAATACTGGAAATTAGAAATATAATATATAATTACTATGTGCTCAGAGTAATATAAAAATATAAAATAATAATAATAATATAGATATATAATTATAACTATAATCATAATAATAATATATTAAATTAAATAATTAAATAATAAAATATATGAAATAATTAATACAGGATATAAATTAAATAAATATTAATATATATAAATTTTCATTGACATTTAATTTAAATTAAGAATAAATAGATAAATTGAATCGTAGTATTTAATTATATCCAATAGTTTATATATTCATTAGTTATATAAAATTTAATATTATTTAATTTATGGACCAATATTTTATATAATAGGATATAAAATGATAACATCCATATAAAATTAAATAATATAGATAATAATATAATAATATAAAATAAAAATAATTATAAAATAAGGTTACAATATACAAGTGAAATCTAAATAATTATACAATTAATCAAATAGATTAAAAATCAATCAAATATTTAAAACTGATCGACGAATAATTTGCTAGCATAAAATTTTATTATTATAGTAATTTATTAGCTAAATATTTAATAATGATTAATTATAAATTAATTACATTTTGTTATATCTAGGTTAAGAAAAAGTGTGGTGAATTCTGAAATTATATAGTTAGTTTGAATTTTATTAATATAGTTATTGTAATCTATATAAATATAGATATAATCACAAAATAAATTGAACTCCCCACTATCGCCGGTGACTTTAATATGGTGGTTTTGAACTCGATTTATTTTTTTTTTCTCAGACCTCTTTAACAGTTCTCTTTCTAACTACAAATCAAGCAAGCTTAGGCTTAGTTCAATAAATGGTATTATCTTATTATCCAACTTTATCAAGTATAAAATAATAAACTCACTTTATATAAATAAACCAATTTATCATATACATTACCTAAACATAGGAAAAATAAAATAACTCACCACCAAGCAAGCAACATTTATACTTATATTATACATCCTAATATGGACATCGCTTGAGCTTGAAAGAGCAAACAACGGGCTACTGGAACATACATGACTTTATATACCTACAAACTTTACGGCTTCTAGACTCAGGGAATATCAGCTAATAAAGAAGAACTAATCCACCTTTAATTAGATTCATTAGTAGTATAATAAAATAATAAATAAATAATCATAATGAAAAATAATATAAAATAAATAATAATTAGATAATAATAAAGATATTAGAAATAAAGGTAGATTAAAAATTATACTGTTTGGTAAGCCAATGTGATGTTTACCTATAATGAAGCTATCGTAATCGTCAGCTACATGTTGGCGTCGTACTAGATTTTCTGTTATGTCTGTCGTATTGAACAGCTGTAATACACGGGTGTGAGGAAAAACAGATCACTGGAGGAAAGTATCGAAAAAACCTGTATACGATTCTTAATAGTGTTCCTCTCATTTAGATCACTTTTATTTATGACAATAAGTAAAATATACTTTATTATGTACACAGACTGCACAACATTTCACTATAATAATGATTTCAGTATCAGATAAGTAAAATACCCTTAATATATCAAGCCAAATCTCAAAAATAGTTTATAGCCTTGTGGTGGACGTTCTAGAGCAAAACCTAATAATAACGAAAAAAAATCTGGTAAATTCTGAGTACTCGTCTTTCTCTCTCTCAGACAATACAAATTCCAATTACTACATCAAGTAGATCGGAAGACATGGTATCTTGCAATCTAGAACCTTCATTGCTTTGTATACCATTCGGAATTCCAAAGTCATCTTACTAATGAGGGAAAAGTGATCATCATTCACACCTGTATTAAGCTACTGAAACCATTTGAAGAAATTAGCCAAATAAAACAGAGCTCTACAACTTCTGTCTCATGTTGAATCCATTAAATTCAATGCTAAATTAGCAAGAGATGACGTTTTAAAAGAGAAAGGATGTATATACACAAGAGCTAGAAAAATGTATGGTTCTGTGGAAATTAATACCTTCATACTATTGCAAACTACTTAGTCCCGTTATAGAAGGGCAATTTTTTGTTATCACAATATCTAGAACAAGTCTAAATCGGCAATTTGTGTTCTGCAGTTGAAAACTTCATATCTCGATTACAGCTATATTACCACCATTAATCAGGTGAAAAAAAAAATGGAAAATCTAAGTAAAACACAACTCGGTGTATAAATTCATCTTAACAGAAAACTATCGAATTTCTACGTCCAGTAGTGATGAAGAAACACACGCATTACCAAAAGAGACTGTAGTGCTCCAATTGCATTGAAATTATCAACCTACTGGAAAAGCTCAGCTTGTATCAATAATGAGAGATCTTGTATCAGTATGTGGATGTTGAGCAAATGTTTGCCGACGTTTTGATAAACTGCAAGGAAATACTTTGCCTGTCTCCAACTAGTGTTCTCATAGTGAGAGAATATTTATAGGCATGTTTGGCGCTAAAATATTATTATTGATGAGAAACAGACTCACAGCGAAAAAAGATGTTCTCAAAGCCAACCTTCCTATATTTGATTTCAATACTGTGAAAGTTATAATCTACCTTTGTAGAAATTCCTCTTTCATTTAAGAGGCGAAGCTACGGGGGCAAAGAGGTTGGTGGGGAGCCATTTCGGTCGCTTGATCTCACCATCACCACGCAACCACCACTCATGGGATTACATTAAATATATCACTAGATTGTGGCTAAACTCAATATATATCAATATATATATAGATTTATATATATATATATATATAATATATATATTTATATATATTATATTATATACTATATATATTTATATTACTATATATACAAATATACTTTCTCATAATATACATTTATATATGCTATATATTAATATTATGAGAATTTTAGATGAAAATCGTATATATTAACTGATCTAAAAGGTAAATTTTTGTATTTTATATTATTATTAATATATTAATTAATATATGTTATATATATATATATATATAACGTAATATATAATAATATATTATAAACATTATTATACTATTATATATAATATATATATATATATATTACTATATAGGACTTTATATACCGTTTTTTTTTTTGTGATGTTGTGACAGATTTTTCGTAATAAAAAAAAAACTACGCGCTTTTTTTTTATAGAACAACATGTATTTTCTTTTGGTTTTTTCTTTTTAAATAACCGATCTTTTTATATATATTGAAAGATTTATTACAACTTTATACAGCGTACCAATTACCGCCTTCTAGGCTAAATATTGATACTCTAATAGGATTTTTATTACAGTGGTATATATATCTATATATTATATATATGTAGTGATGTATGATTAATGAAAATTTTTGCCGAATATGAGGATGACGATTAGAGCAAATTTTCAGCCGATGACGGATGACGATGAGATGACGAATGAGTTAAATTGAAAAATACT
>JABUQX010019082.1:0-20000 GCA_015478945.1 Trachelipus rathkii
GCCCCACCCCCCGGCGCTCCTGTCGCGATATGGTTGCTTATGGGCTTTTCGTGGTGCGGTGTGAGGTGGCCTCAAGAACTTTGAAGTTCTGTTTAGACTTGTGATTAATTTGCGGCTCGCTTTCTCTATCTTGCTCCGCTGTATAGTCGCATGGTCTCATCCCGTCCCTAGCGTACTTGGTGATGTACTGTGTTGAATTCCGCTCGTCGCATTATGCTGTGGGGTGGGTGGGGGGCGTTTGCTCTCTGTGGTTTCACTTCCGCCTTTTGGAACAGGGTCGAGGCAACGGAAAAAGGCTTATAACTGTTTTGCTGCCCATTCTGTCTCGAGTTTGACTTTCTTACTCTTAGCTGTTTCAAGGCGATGTGGTTGCTTTATCTATTCTGTTGCTATTAGGTACCGGGCTTGGGGTTTGTTTTGGCTTTTTTTTTTTTGTGATTTTTGGTTTTTTTTGTTGTGGGCCGGGGGGCGGCGGTTTTTGGGGGCTGGTGGGTGCTTTGGTTGGGTGTGTGTTTTTCTGCTGTGTGGGTTTTTTTTTTTCTTTCTTTCTGTTTTTTTAGCAGCGACAAGTGCTCGAGGAACTTATAATTTGCGTCGACTGCACCTTTCATTTTTTTTCTTACCTTTTATTGACGCCTTTCGTAGTCAACAATATGGTGTCTGTTATTCTTTCGCACTCGAGTATTGTTCTGACATTGGTAATCCAGGCTAGTTCGTCTGTGGAGCTTCCTTCTTTCCCACCACCTTTGTTTTGTGGACGATATCTTTCTTTCTCTCTGTAGTTTTCTCTACTGAATTCCACCTCCTCTTCACTTTTATTAAATACTGGCTCTGTGCTCATTATGCGTAATTTGCGCTAGCAGGGTTTTGAAACTTTTTGGATCGTGCTAATATACTACCTCTCGCCTTGATTAGGCTGCTTGTCCCGTTGAGTGGGCTTGACTATACCTGTTTAAAAAAAAGAATATCCTTGAATGGGCAGATATGTGGCAGAGTGAACTCTGGAATCTCCTATTTGGCGCCCCATACCAAACTTCCAACTCTTCACCTTGTAACGCTAAAGATTATCCTTTCTCGATTTCCGTCACGTTTATTCGTATAGGGGCAAAGATTATTTATTCTGTTCATAGGAATTTAAACCCTTTGAGTACTTCTAGTTACTTTCACACCTCACACAAATTCTATCTAAGCTCTCTACATCATACTTCACTCATTCAGATTGCATATCCTCTTTCTATCTTCTTCTATTCTTTCTCACAGCTGTGTGTGATCTCTTTCCCCCATCCACATATCTTTTTTTTTTCTCTACTTCATTTCTCAAAGCCGCTTCTCTTCATCTTTGTTTCAGTCACAGCAGAATAATCAAATTTGCCCTTTGCTATAATACTCCATTGCACCTCTCTCTCTCTATCTCCTCAACATTAATTTCCTTTCTGTGAGCGAGTATCACTATACCAGATTACTCCGATTTCATTTCTATTCTTTTCGCGCGAAGGATATTAAGAGCTGTTCGCTTCACTTGCTGAATCACTGACTCCTTTTCTTCGAGGCAATGCATTAGCATCTTCTTCGGGCAATAGATAAGTTTGTAGTAGGCAAGCCAACCTAACTACCCTACCCGTCCCTTAGTAAGCCTTCTAATCGACACGGCAGGACTTACTCGATGTGGGCAATTTTTTTCTCCTCTACTACCCGTATGGATTAATCAAGGGATATGGGTATTGTCGGTATAGGAGAGTTGTCTAATGAAGATGGGGTGTGAATATCAGTATGTTATATTGATCTGCTTTGTCTGGAAAAAAGCTGTGGATATGTAAACTCATAACAGAAGGCGAACCCACTTAGGCACTGGATGTCATACATACTTTAAGCAAAACTTTTGTAAAATTATCATACTATATATTATTATTATATCACCTTAATGCTTATACTTTATATATTTATTCTATATTAATCTATTAATATATATATACTATTTACATATATTTAATTATACTATAGTATATATATTAGTTTTCATTATATAGTATTTTCATAATTTATTACTATATTTATTTTATTATTTATTATTATTAATATTATTCATATCATTATTAATTATTTTATTGATTTTTTATATTATTCAAATCTAAACAATATGTTAATTTATCGCCAAAATAATGGCGAATTTGCCGATGAACGATGACGATGACGATGTAAAAAAATATGCCGATTTTTGCGATGACAATGACGATTAATCGTTCCATCACTAATGTAATTATCATATATACTTTATCTTAATTAATTATATACTTATATTACTACTATTAATTATATATAATATATATAGTATATATACCATATATATATAGTTATACCATACTATCTATATTTCTATATAATATATATAATATCTTATAGTACAGTGTTTTCAATATTTATTATCCTGCCTTCCCACCTTTCATATTATGGGATATTAGCTTTCGATTGTATGACCATTCGACACGCATTTGCTCATATATAAATTGAATGTGGAGAATATGCCAAAGTCAAATTGAAACTTCTGTTATTAAAGCAGCTTCACACCCTCTGTAAAATATTTTTATTTACTATACCTTTTTAAGTAAGTTACTTAACTGTATAGTATTATGATTATATATTTATTTGCATATTTATTTATTATACTCTTGTGCACTTGTTAATACAAAACTAAATGATATAAGACTCCGCATTTGGACTCACAATATAGCTTTCAACTACCTTTTTTCGATTAAATATTTATGAAAAAACAAAATTTTGGCTTTAACTTACCTGAGCGGATATGACATACACCTTTTTTATAAACCTCATCATTGATATTTAATTTTTGCTATAATTATATAGTATAATATTATATAATTATTATATTATCTCTATTTCTTCTGTTTCTATTTATTATATTTATATATATTACTTATTATGTTTTCTTTTATGATTTTGTCTATTTATATATTATATTCTTATCTTATTACTTTGTAACTTATTTAATTAGTTCAATGAGTGTTTTAGTGTTTGTTGTATCCTAGGATATGACTACGATAGATAGATAGATAGTATTAAGAGAAGATAGAGAGAGAGAGAGAGTTAGAGAGAGATGAGCGTAGTACCGATGAGAGACTGATCTACGCAACGTACGTGCAAGAGAGTATAGAAGAGAGAGAGGACTGTAGAGAGAGATATTTTACAATTATGCTTTAACTACAACATGCAAGTAGATTCTGCACAAACTTCCTGCACCATACTATACATTCCTCCAATATTCGTTCGTCGCTGAGACGTTAAGTTTTGAAACATGGGATCAATTTCTCGAATTGCTTTCGTATTCCCATTTCTAGAATTTTTTGAATATTCGTAGTTGATAAACTGCTTGTTGTTCTTGTATAATGCAATATCCAGCCAAGTTGTATGGGATACCTTTCCATAGCGTGCACACGCGTCATATTTTCTACCACACATTCTTTTCTCCTCTCTCAAATAATTTGTTATAGGTGGTGCATTGTGTCTGTTAAAGGTCGTTCCTGCATACATTATTCATTTTTGTTTGATCTCATTGTACTAACTACCAAGATATTGATTGACCGTTGTTTCTTTGTTCTTTCTATTCTAAATAATATAATAATGTACCATTGTGTTAATAACTTTATTATATTAATGATTTTCAAGTTTTATATTTTTCTTATTATTCTATATTCTCTATTCTTCAAATAAAACTAAATTTGAATTAAAAAATTATAAATAGTGCATCACTAATCCTGCGCAAGTTGTCATAAAATTCGGTGGTCTGCGCAAACCTGCAACGAGGCCACGAGCCGAGCATTTTTATAAAGTATCTAATATATCTTTAATATTAATAGGAATTATATATACTTATATTATACTTATTATATTTTATGGAAGAACTTTTATATCTTTTATTATGTTATATATACTTACTAAAATGTTTATTGATACGTATTATCTTATTTATCTATCATACTATATAACTGTCTGTGGATGTCTACTGATCGATGATTATTGATTTAGGTTTTTATTACATTGTAAAATGAATTTTTTTCTTTTCTACAATTTTACGATTATGCTATTTGTAACTATGTATTAGCGTTCCTGCGTTGATATTCTTTAAAAATGTTATGTCATATCCTTATAACATGAATGACATATTTGGTTACAATAGCTTCTCATAATTTAAAAACTGGGTACGATTTTACACATGCTCTTAAAAAAAAAACAACAAAAAAAGATTATTCTTAAAATATTTGATGAAAGCTCACAACTTTAAGATGTAACATATAATATTGAATGACAGTTGTAACTTTTCTTCTATTTCTATTATATGTTTATATCGTTTTCTCAGTAATTCACCTTGTTACTCATGTATCAGATTTATTTCTTATTCTTATTGTGAATTACCAATAGTCGTGTCTTTTGTTGTCTGCAACTTTTTCTCAGGCAAGACGTAATACACGATAAGTTAATGCTTATGTTGCCAATTCCATCTTTCTAAATAAATAATATACTCCTGACTCTTATCGCTCGTTATTCAACAATGATTCTATATTTTCTTTAAAATTCAGCAAGTGATCAAGATATCAGGACTTATCAAGTATTATAAATAATTTTATAATTCAATTAATCATTTTTTTTTTGAAATATAAATGGCAAGCATGCATTTGTGGGTGGTATTTGTTTTGGCAATATGGTATAAATCTAGAAAAGAAAGTCCTTTTAACTAGTAGCCTGGCTATGTATAAACTGGTGTGTGATGCTTTTAAGGTGAAATTGGGGAGAGAGTATTTTTAAGGTTTCCTAACTATAAATTGATATATATTGTCTATCATGTATCCTATCTCAATATATATATATTTATAGTTATTTGTTTTTTTTTTTTTGCTTCTTTTTATTATCTATTTTATTTATATATTTTAGTTATGTATATTATATATTCTACTATATACCTATATTATATATGTACCTGGTCGTTATATCTATGCTATATGATTTTTACGTATAATTATATCCTCTATTATATCTATTTTTTTATTATTCCATATAGAGACATTATTTTATATTATACTAATTATTATTTTATGTATATACTTTGTCAATTATTTATTATTTATTTTTGATATAATGATTTTACTTGTTTATTTTCTTAATTATATATTATACTTCTACTTCATTCTTTTCTGGTGTTCGTATATGTGATCTGGGGTTATGAAAGATTTGATGGTGGTGTGATGGCAGGACACATTGCTGCTTCGTACCAATGGTGGATGAATTTGTGAGTTGAGATTGGAGGTGCCCTAACCTATTATTATGCGGGATAATTGGTTCTGTGTGGCGCAAGTCTGAAGAGAGGATCTTTGACGATGGTGATTGATAGAGATAGATGGTGGTCCAGGCGTGTTTTGTGTAAATTGAAGTGTGTTGCTTGATTACAGCAAACTGCGTGGGATAAGTAGTAGAGGTTGCTATGCGGTGTTTGAGTGGATGACACTCGCTCAGTGTGTGAATGTTTTTGTTAGATGGGTGAAGTAGCCTAGAACAATGTCTGATTAAAGTATTTAATGCGTAGTATATTGTCTTGGAGTGTATTAATGGAACTGTGGGTGATCGAGGCCCTAGAAGTTGTGGTGTAGGTAAAGCTTTGTTTGAATTGGCAGGATAGGTTTGCCTGGTGCAATTAAATCGTTGGTTAAATGTAAAGGAACTAAGTCTGAGTGTGCTAGGTTGTACTTTATCACTTGAGTTATTTTGGTAGTAAACTAATTAATTGTATTGGTTAATAGTAAGAAAATTGGATACTTTTTATTTGTGTTTTTCTCTTGGTAATTTTTAATGAAGTATACGATCTAAATCGTTCAATGTGTTTGCTCGAGCTGGTTATGACGTACCATGTCTCGTACTCTGGCGCCGTCCATTGAGGGGTGTGCCTAGGGCTGTGTTGGAGGAAGGCAGTGTCATTGCTCTGCGTGACTATATGCAGAGGTAATGAACCCTGGTTTAATTTAGGCGTGTGTGCGTGTGTGTGTGTGTTCCAATTAAATTACAATGATTGATGATATTATTAAGTAGACAGTTAAGTTGTGATATGTTTGTTTGAAGCAAGTGATGAATGACCATTTGAGGACAAAATCTGATCTAGTTCCTTATCGGTGGTTTTACACGCGGTGTAGTATCTTCTCTCTCTCGTGGGAGTTTAACCAGATGGTTTTTATTAACTTTCTTCTCTTTTTCTTGCTCTTCATTAATACTGGTTCTTTTATTTTCGATATTTTCTCTTGTCCCTGGGAGACTCGTGTGAAGATGATTCAAATGTGGACTTCTCTTATGCATCTCGTCGTCTTTATCTACCTGTCTTCTCAATTTCTTTGTTCTCTTATTCTCCATCCTTGAAGGTGGCTATCTCTTGTCTCCTTACGAGCATGGAACTAGTGTTGTGAGTAAGTTTTTCATTTACTTTTTGATGCACACGGGCCTCAGTTTTCCTTCGCTCTTGTTTGCGGCGGCTGCATTTTACTGTTTTACATTTGGCTTTTTCTGGAGTGACTTTTCTTTATGGTTCTTTGTCCTACTTTTTTGATTTGTCTCTGTCTCTTTTCCTTCTTTGCCTTTTGCCCCCCCCCTCGCGCCTTTTATCTCGTTTCTTTTAGTTCTTTGTCCGTTGTCTTTCTTTCACTCTTGCTTATCTTGTGCCGCCGGGACGACGTGCTCCTGAATTGGGTTTTTGCTATCTATTAAATTCTCTTCGTCTCGGTTTTTTTGTATGTCTCGGGGTCTTATCGGTCTTGTTGGGCCCTTTTCTCACCTGGCGTCCTATATGTGTGGATTGAACCTCTTTACTAATTTTGACGATTTATACCATCTATTCTTGAGTGTCTTACCTGTTCTTCTCTTCGCGGTCCATGATGCTTCCTCATCTGGGTGTGCTTTATTTTCTCTGTTACTTGTTGACTGCAGCCGTTCTCACTAATTCTAAGGTACATATAACTTCGAGGTGTAGTCGGTTAAGTGCTTTGGGTACTTCTCTTGTTCGCTTTTTCGCTTTTTTCCTTCTTGGGTTTCTGTCTCCGTAGGATAGCTACAAGGTTTGGTTGTTTATTAGTCGCTTTTGTGCTATTCGGTCGCTTTTTCGTCCGTAGTGCTTTTTCTGTAACGTTGCTCTTGTGCTCGGCCATTTCTCGCGTTCTTAGTGTTCTTCCGTGGTGGTGTTTGCGTCCGTGATTGTCGCCTTTCTTTTCGTTAACTCTCCTTTCTTCCTGGTTTTTTTGCCCTTATTGTTTTTTGTTCTTTTTTTTCTTCACTGCTTAATTCCGTATTCTCACATGTGCTTTTTGTTTCCTACCCCAGTGCGCTGTGCCTTGGTGTGTTGTTTTAACTAACCGTGCCTTGTTCTCCTATCCCACTGGGGGGATGGCCCTCTTTTTGTGCGTGACGCGGTCGCCTCACCGCCGCGGTCTTTCGCCGCTGTGACTTATCCTTTTTCTGTCTCTTCGTCTTATTCCTTCGATTCCCGGGTCCTCTCGCTTGTGTGTCTTTGTGGCTTGCCATCCACCCATTCTTGGGCAAATTGTTATTCTAGGTCCGTGCAACTCACTATTCAGTGAGCACATCTGATTACATTTATATATTTGTACTCTTTATCACTTTTTGGAGGGTTTATACGGTTGCATCCTGATTTCTTATGTTTGCTCGCATATTTTTTCATGCAAGCATCACTTTTTATCCGTCTTTTTTGTAGTTATGTATTCCTTTTATTTGAGAGCCACCACTTGTATTTTACCCTATAGTTTTCTCGCATCCCTTTTAGCCTCTTATATTCGCATGCTGTTTTACCTTTATGTTTTGTAGCGTATTCCTCATGCTTGGACTTTTCCTTGATTTTATTACCTTTCTCTTCCTATTTACCCCTTTCCCTGGTTTTTTCATCTATTTTTTCTCAGTTTGCGTTTGTTTAAAGCATTCCTAGACGCTTTCCTGCCTGGGGTCCTACCGTATTTCTCACTCTATATGTTAGTGTTCATCTCGTGCGCTTTGTCGGTTGCCGTGTTCCAGCATGTGCGTGAGCTGCTTCCCCGCTTGCTTTCTTTCCGCTCTCTCACTTTCCTGTTCCCTCATACCGGCCTTTCGCTGTGCGCTCCTCCTGCTCTCACACACTCATTTCCACTTTCTCTTACTTTCACTCTGATATTTACAACAGGCTATAAACGACTTTCTTTTCATTACTATCAATTTTTCTCTATTCTCTTTACTCTTCTCATCACATGGTTTTTCTCTGGCTGCCCTGTACATGCGCTAGCTTTGCTGCTTCGTGGACCCAGTTCCCGTGTTTATATCTGTCGTCTTTCCTTTGAGTATTTGCCAGCATACTTGTGCTGTGCTGGGTCACGTTCGTTTTGCGCTATCACCCGCTCTTCCTCACTGGTTTACTCTTGTTCCCCATGCTCTGCTTGTGCTGAGTTCTTCGCTTTGGCAAGCTGTCGACTTCGTGCTTTTCTTGCGTGCACTTATCTCACTTCCCTGCGGGTGGTCGGCGCGCGTCTTTCTTTTTGTCCCTTTTCGTCCGCCGTGGTCATTCGCCTCCGGCGCCCCTTTATCGCTTACGGCATTTTCGTGTGGTCGCTTTCTCGCGCCTTTTTTGCGCTGCCGGTTTGCCCAGGCCCTTTGCGCCTCTTCTCCGTTTGGTAGTCATCTCGCCAATCGACGACCTTGTCTTTGTGAAACTTCAAACAATGTATCTGTCGCTGCTAGAATATTTCCTGCCTTGCGTTTCTATGTTATTCATAGCTCTATCAGAAAATCTACAATTCGAATCGCGTGCTATTTCTCTTCTTCTTCTCGAGAAATCTTGGGGTGGTGTCGTTTTTTTAAGAATTTCTTGCAGTCGATTTTTATCTTTTATGTAGTATTCATCTTTTTGTTCTGATTCTGTTCATATTCTAAATTATTTGTGTTTTCATCTCCCTCTTATATTTATTTTCTCTCCGTCTCCTGTTCATTTTTATTTATATCTAGTATACTTTCGCTCTTTCGACTCCCGTTAGTAGTCACTATTCGATACTTTTCTATTTTTTGTGCAGGATAATGTTTCTCTCGTCAATCTGTCATGCGTCTTGAGGCAGCTGACCTTATATTCTATCTTTTGTCTGTCGCGGGGCTGCCTTCTCTCCTTTTTGCGCGTTTTGTGCTATGATCTTTGCGTGATTATTGCTCAGTATTTCCCCCTATTACACTGCCATCTTTCCTCTATCTATGGTTCACGGTCAAGCCGTGGGTGATGGTGTCTCTTTCGGTTGTCTTCTGTATCTATTCCAGTGTTATCGTTTTGTTTTTTCTGGATTTTTTGCGCGTCTTTTTTGAATCTATATTGGTTCTTTCCTCCCATATCATAAATTTTTGGGCAATTAATGTACACGTTATTTATATCTCTCATCTTAAGTGCAATTTAATTCGTCTGTTGTTTATGGGTTTTTAAAAATCTTATTTTTTTCGGGTCCTTCTTTCTCACCAGTGCACTTTTTTTCGAGATTGCTGATTTAAAGAGGAGTATATATAATATCGTCAATTATTACAGAGAGAGTAGCAAAGAGACTTCAGAGATTGAAAATCGTAAAATTCTCTTTTAATTTAGCATATTTATAACCTATAGACTCCCTTTTATTATATATATATATAAATATATATTTATCATTCTATATACTCTAAGTTTTATCACTAGATAATATTACGTGATTCCCATATCACTGCTATGAGCTCCACCTAGACTTAGCCTCCTCTGCCAGTAGGGTCTTATTAAGCTTCTTTTCTTGGTCTCTAGGTTGAGCTTTCTCCTCTTTTCTTCTCATTTATGCGTCTTCGTATTCTAAATTTTTTGGAGCCCCCTATACCTCTCGGGGCCTATAGTCTAATAGCTTATTTTCACTTTTAGGTAAAATTTCGGTTAGAGTTATGAAAATTCAATATTACAGATATAATAATGATAAATTATGTTTATTGAAATATTATTCATATTTATTTCATTAATTCATATTTTTATTCTAAATAGATTCAAATATGTATATAATCTTTATGTCTTAGAACCACAGTATACATATCTTTATTAATACTCTATTATAGTCACGTCAGGCTCAGGGTTAATCAAGGCTTAATTTTAATATTATTATATATCTATATTATATTAATTATTATCTAATATTAATTATTAATTTTATATCTCTTTATAATATTATTTATTACTTTATTACTCTTATATTATCTTACTAATTATTTACTAGATACTATTATTATTTACATATCATAGGTCAACTGTGCCTGTGTGAACTTTCTTCTCTCAGGGCATTGGCATGGTGCTCAAAATCTTTTATTACAAAGAGCTAGAGATTGCATTGTAAGTATTTTCTTCAAATTTTGCTTTCCTAAATTTTCTATCTTATCTTTATTTTATCTATTTCATATATTCATTCATATATTATTATTTAATTATACATTTATATATCTTTATATTCATTCATTATATTTTAATTCTATATTTCATTATTATATTCTTTATACTTATTATATCTATCTTATTTTTTATATCTCTTAGTTTTTCTGTTTTTTCTTCTCTCTTCATTGTCACGTGTCCGTATCTTCTTGACTAACTTTTGTTCTCTCAGTTCGTGTCTCTAAGTGTTCTCAGTCTGTCTTTTTACAGTCGTCTCGTCTGGCCTTGCCAAGAGTTAGCTGCTGGTTTATATTGTATAATATATTACTAGTTTCCCTTTCCTTATACTTTGTTTACTCTGAGTAGTACCTACCTTGCAACTGTTTCGTCTTTTTTGCTTACTCGCTCCGTTAACCTCTCCCGTATTTTTACCTTACCACGACTTATTTTCCCTCCCTAGCACGTACTACTCGTACTACTTATCTACTTTTTTTTGACCTCACTCGTTACTATATTTACTATAAATATACTATTATTATTTTATTCGTTGATATTAGGGCTCTTAGAGTGTTCTAGCGGAGAGTGCTAGTGACGAGAGAGTGGAAGAGAGAGGAGATCGGATGAGATACCCGCAGACCCGTCGATGGAGTGTAGATGAGCATCGTTGCGTCCTCTTTTCCTGCTTTGCTCGAGATGAAGATGAGTTGAGAGAGCAGGTGCACCGAGTTCGCCATCGTTAACTTGTTCGTTTCTTCTATACTGTTCTGATTCGTGTACATGACTTTTTCGTGTATGTTGAGCCCCTCACGCTAGGCCACCTTGTCTAAGGGAGTTTCAGCACTCCTGCCTGACGGCGATGTGGAGGCCGTCAGGTTGTGCCTTCGTGAACTCGCATTCTATGTTTATTTGAGCTCCGACGCCGGTGCCATTGCCGACGAGATGAATCCCACGTTGCTAGGAGCTTATACGTGCCTTGGGGCATCCTTCGTATACGTCGATCGTAGATGATGTGCTACTATCATCGTACTCGATCAGTTATGAAGATTGATCTGCAGACTCAGAGTTTAGGATTCGTCAGTCACGCTAAAGTGCATGTCGATCTGAGTCTTATTCTGGAGGTTAGGTAAGAGAGAGATCGATCTGCATCGATAGAATCTGCATCGGAGTATGATCTAGAGATCTCGATCTCGATAGTCACGTATGAGGTGAGCACAGATCTTCTGTTATCTCAGATTCGATCTCGAGGATCCGTCAGAGTAGAGGATGTAAGATGTCTAGATGAGGTAAGCATGTCTATCATTCGTATGAGAGCAGAGTATGCTCAGATGTACGAGTGTGAGAGTCCATCGAGAATGTGCATGAGTTCTACGAGATCTATCGTCAGATCTGAATCGGAGTCATAGAGAGAATGATCGATGTTTTTTAGCTTACGAGTAGAGATCTCTAGTCAGTATCGTTAGTAGTTGCTAGGATTATTTCTTTTTTTGGGTATCTGGCGTGAGCGTGTGCATCGATCATGCTCCGAGAGAGGACGAAGCCGCGACCGCCTGGTTTGGGGAGCTGTCGTGGCTTTCCTGGTCTGCGTTTTCATTTGCTGGATCGCTCGCCTTTTTGAGCGCTCTTGGCCCCCGGTGATGTGCTCGTGGTCCATTGGCGCGGCTGTTGGGCGAGTCTTGTCCGCCTTTGCGGGAACGACGTGATTCGGCGGTAGTATAGCAGTCCCTTGTTTTGCTTCCTTCTGGCGTCTCCTTTTTTCTTTGGTGCGCCTTTCCCTCTCTGCTCGCTCCTTCAGTCGGTGGTTCTTCCCCACTCCGCCTGGCGTGAGCCGACCCGTGTGCGGGTCGCTTATGTTATTCCCAAAATGTCTTTCTTCTCATCCCCTTTTTCTGTGTTCGTGACATGGTTGTCGTCGGCCCCCGTGTTAGGTGTTTCGTCGTGTCTCTCTCGCATTGCCTGCCTTGTCTACCACGGGGCCTCGTCATTGAGTTTCGGTTGCGGCATGCGAGCGTGTTCGTGTCGCTGCACATGTTGGCCCGGTCGCCGTCGCCTTTTTGAGAGTGCCTCACCCGTTGTTGTAGCTTTCCATCGACTCACACGGGTGCCGCGCGTGCCGCCTCCCGTACGCCCCCATGAAATGAGATTTTCCCCTGCTCCTTTGTTCTGCGCGCACACTCTCTATATACTTTCTTTTTTTCTTCTCATCACTTTATTCTTTATCTCTTTTCTTCTCTTCTCTCTTCTTTCTCCGCTCATATTTTATATCTCTATATTTCTTATAAAAACCTTCGTAATTCACGTTCTTCCTCTCATTTCTTTCATCTTTCTCTTGTACTCTCTTCTCTCGCTTACACATCCCTCCTGTTCAATCTCTTCTAGTTAAATTCCTTCTCTAACTTCCTTCCTACTTTCAAGCTTTTTGTCCCGGTTTTGTGCTTCGGAGAATACATCTCTATCTCTTTCTTTTTTTCAAAATTTTTCTTCTCTCTTTTCTTCATTCTTGTCTCTTCTTTTTTTTTTTTCTTCTATCTTAAATTTTTAGCACAAGGCGGTTGTTGTCGTTTCCTTACTCAGCGCTGCTCTTTCACTTCATTGTCTTGTTTTTTTTTTTTGGCTCAAAATGAAACTTCGTCCCCTTGTTCTGTGCGCTGCTGTCTTTCCGGCTTCTTTCCTTTGCTTCCCCGTGCCTCGCTTACAACGCTTATGCTCCCTCTTTTCCTTCCCCGTGATTGTTCCTGTTCCCGTGCTAGTGCTATTGTGTCGTGTGCGTTTACGCAATCCCTTTTTCCTGTTGTGTTTGCCTTTAGTTCCTTTTTCTGTCCCTCGGGCTATTTTCTTTTTTCCTCCTCTTCTCTTTTCTCTTCTATCTCTTTCTTTTCTTTCTTTTTCTATCTTTTTCCTTCTTCTTCTCTCTCTTTTATCTTCTCTTTCTATCGGGGCGTCTTCCTGGGTGGTCGGTCGGTTGTCTCCCCCTTTTCTGGTCCTTTTTCTACTCCTTCATGTACCTTCATTCCCTCTTCCCTTTTCTGCCGTGCCCCCTCCCCCGCACTCCTTTATTCGTACTACTGACCCCCGCCCTCTAAGTCCTCGGTTTTATACTTCATTTACTTTGTGATTATATTAGCCAACGCACCTGTGCGGTGTGGTGCTGCATAGTTTCAGAATCCTGCGTCTGTTCGGTTGGTCCGTCCTTTTTACATAGTACTGCCTGCGTATCACGCTTCCCATAGTCCATATCTACTTCTAAAAATTCCATTCATATTTTACATCATAATTTTTCCTCATTCTTTATTCTTTATCGTTATTGTGCGCATCTTGCTCATCTTTGCGCCCGTTTTCTTACGTTCGCTGGCCGCGACGCCGGTCTTTCGCTGCGTCTTTCTTTGGTTTTCCCTCTTTATTTGGTCATTACCGCTCTTCGCCTGTCTTTGTTCTTTTTCTAATTCCATCTTTCCTTTAAATGTTGTTAATATAAAACCAATCGTCTATATATTTTTTTTTTATCTTATGACTTACTGAGATCACTTTACCCGGTTTCTCGGGAGCCTTCCTTTATTTCCCCCTTGGCATAGGTTCGTTATTCTATTTTTTCCCCTTTACAGTATCTTGTATCGACGCGCTTTCCTCTTTTTTTTTATTTTATCTTATTTTAATTCTTTTTATTTCATCTCTCTCTCTCAGTTATACTTTTCTTACTTCTTCTTCTCATTTACTTTTCTTATTCTTTCTATCTTCCTACCTCCTCCTTACTTTTATTACCTCTTACTCTCACTCTACTTCTAATCTCCTTTTCAGTCATTTATCTAATCTTTACATCCTTCTACTTACTCCTATCTCTTACCTCTCTCCTCTCATACTCTTCACTTCCTATCCTCCTTTACTCTTCTTTATATCTTTACTGTTTCTGGATTGTTCTTATTATTTCTATTTTTCTATCTCTTTATCTCTATCTTCTTCAACTTTTCTTTTTACTTTCTCTCTCCTCTTCTCTTTTACTCACAATAATTCTCTATTATCTCTCTCTCTCTCTCTCTTTTCTCTTCTCTTCATTCCTCTCATTATCCACTACTTTATACTGTTTTCCTTCTAGCTCTCTTACTCTATCCTCTCTTATCTTCCTGCTGCCTCCCACTTCTTTTCCGGTCCGCCCTGGCTTCTCTGTTATCTTCTTCTCTCTCTATTCTCTCTCTTCTTTTCTTTCTTTTCTCTTCTCTTTCTTCTCTCTTTCTCCTCCGCTCTCTCGTGTTTCCGGCAGGAGTCGCGTCGTGGCGCAGGATAGCTCATCGTCCTCTTTCTGTATGCATACCGCATCTCGCAATTCTCCTGCTTAATGCCGTTTCTCATCAGTGTTTTGCTTGTGGTTTGTCCTTACTTCGTGCTCTTTCTATGTCGCCTTCTGTTGTATTTCCTAATCTCTTCTTCGTTTTACTTTCTCTCCTCCTATTTTTTTCTCTCACTACTTTTCTCTCTCTCTCATTCCTCCTTCTCCCTCCTTCTCCTTCCTTCTCCTCTCTCTCCTTCTCATCTTATTTCCAGGACACTGTTTCTTTTTTTCTTTTTTTTTCTTTTAATTTTTTCTTTTGCTTCTTCTTCTTTTTTTTTTTCTTCTTCTTCTTCTTATTCTTCTTTCTTCTTCTTCACCTCTTTCTCTTTAACTTACTTTTATTGCTACTATTTTTTTTATTAATTCTTTCATTTTTTCTTTTTCTTTCTTATTTTTTCCTCTTTCTTCTTCTCTATCTTTTCTCTTATTCTTTCTTCTTCTTCTTCTTCTTATTCTTATCTTTTCTTCTTCTCTTCTCTTATTATTCTTCATTATTATTAAATACTTTCATCTTTTCTCTAAAAGAAAGTAAAGTAAATTTTCATTTCACTTTACTGATCCTCTGCAACGTCTATTCTTTTATTCTTCTTTTCTTATTTCTTCTTCTTCTTCTTGGCTTTCTTCTCTTTGTTTTTCTTCTTCTTTTCTTGTACAGTCGTCGTAGTCGTCGTAGTCGTCGTCGTGCGTCGTCGTCGTCGTCGTGCGTCACTTGCGGAGTCGATACTCGTTTTTGTCGTTGCGCTCGGAATACGATGCGGCGAATCCCGCGTTCGCCTCGATTTGCCCTTTCTCCCTGTTTCTGTTCGGTTGCTCTCGTTGTCTTTGCCCGAGCCCCCAGCGCAGTGCTTTCTGTCTTCTGTCTACCTTTTTTTTCCCCACTAGCTACCTTCCTCTCTGCAAAACTACCCTTCTCTCGCTTTTTTTTTTTTCTCCCTTTTTGCTAATTTTATCCTCTTTCTTAATTTACCAATCTTTATTGTGAAATCACAATTTTTATTGTTTTGTTTTCTGTGATGCCCCGAGATACAGTTATATCGCGAGTTTCGGTTTGGAGTCAGCGGCGCTGGTGTTCTTCGTGTCTTTGCGTTTCTGGCGGCGTTGTCTGTGGTCGAATGTTCCGGGTTCGTCCTTGCTCCTGGGCTGTCTGTGCCGATCTTGTTTGCCTCCTCGCTGTCGCGGCAGTGATTTCTTCTTCCCGTCTCCTCCGGTACGCCTTTTGAAGGTCTTCGGTCGTTCTCTCTGTCGAGTTTCTTGGCGTGTTCTGTACGTCGTGTTTGTCGTGTGTAAACACTCATTGTTTGTGTTCAGCGACGTTCCGTGCCTTCAGGCAGGTCTTCTAATTGCGTGTTCTCTCTTCGCTCTCCTCTCGCTCTGCGTTCTTCCACGGCCTCATGTGTCGCTTCCCGCTTCCCTCTGTGTTTTTTGTGGCCAGTTCATATGCCCGTTGCTTTGTGCTGTAGCGCTCCGCGCTTTGCGGAGGCTTATTCTCTTTATGGTGACTCCGGTTTGTTCTCTGCTGCTTTCTGAGAGAGAATTGAGATTATCTACTTAACCTAGGTTGTTTTGACCTCCGTCGGCTCTTTGGGGTTGGCCGCGGTGCTTCACTGGCGCTTTGCCAATCGCTTTCGCTCCCCGTCTGCGCCGTGGTTTTTTGTTTTGTCTTATTCTGGGTGCCCCGTGCTCACGGGGTGCCGCTTTTGTTTCCGTGTTTTTTTTTCTTGTCACTCTCTTTGTTTTTTTTTTTTTTTTCTTTTTTCTTCCTGTTCCTTTCTTTCTTTTTTTTTTTTTTTTTTCTTTTTTTTTTTTTTCTTGTGTGCTTTATTTTTTTCTTAGTGTGTCTTTTTCTCGTGGCCTTTTTTTTCTCCGCTGCCTTCTGGTTCTTCTGCCTGGTTTCTTTTCCTTCTGCTTTCTCCTTTCTTTGTTCGTTATTTCTCGCGAGTTAGCTTTTGTTTTCTGGCCAGCCTTTGGAGTCTCTGAAAAGTTTTTCGTGGTAGAGTAGTTACTGCGCGCTTTTTATTCTGAGAGCCCGATTGTATTGTTTTTTTATAGATTTATGCTACACATAAAGATGATGTATCTTTTGTGTTATTTTTTTGTATCTTGTTGTGTGTTTTTTCTAACTTTTATAGTATCTTATGGTTTTTCTAATTATAGAACATGTTTTAGTGTTTGTTTTGATATTTCCTTTTTGTTTATTTAATTACTTGTTCTCTTTGAATATTTTTTTTTTTTTCCTTTTTTAAGTCAATTCTACGTTTGACCTCTTCTAAATCAAATTTCTGTATCTAAAAGACTGTATTTAGTTAATTTTAAAACAAAATATTATTAGGAGTGAGCACAATATGTCGAAAGAAGAAAATGAGGATATTCTTTTTTTCTACTTTTAGATCATTTCAGTTATAACAGATATGGAAATGTGAATTAAATTCTTTTATTTTGCCCTTTTTTGTTCAAAATTTGCTTAGGAGAAAGTCCCTTTTGTCTTTTCTCTTCTTGCCTTAATTAGTCTGTCTTTCGTTTTCATTTCGTTGTTTTCTGTGTTTTCTTAGCCCAAATCTTTACTCCATTCGTCAGAATTTTGGAAAGCTACCTTAGCAATGGCTATCTTATTGAATGCGGTAAGCACCAGTGGCAATTAATGGAACCCTGTTTTTGAATCTGAGGAAAAAGGGGGTTTGGCTTCTTTATGATCTTTCATTTTCCGTAAATTCCATTGCTTTTGAAATATTTTTTTTGGTTTTCTTTTCCAAAATTTATATCCGCACCACAAGCGTATACTCATACACGTCAGTTTCAGCACACGTTTAATTGTGTCAGCTGTGAAATTTTGTTGATATCAGATCATATGACACTTTTGAAAAAGCTTTTTACTTTATTGCACGCAAACTGGAGCACCTACATAAGAAACGGATGCAAATGCACAAAGCTGATATGCCTGGCACGTTGTTTCTGAAAATCTAGCCTCTAAAGAAGGTGAAAGTGAGTCAAGGCACAAGTACAGATCGCTTCAAATATTCAGCAGGATGATTTCCTTTATGTTGTTGGGATTGGATTTTTTCTAGGTGGTGACCATTCTCATTTAAAGAACGGCAAAATAACACGTGGCGGATAAGACAGCATCAATTCAGTTTTGCAGTGGTCTTTGACACTTTTCAATAATTCCTTTGGCCCTGATAAGAGCAGCTGAGGTTTCACTATTTTTTTTGTTTGATAATCGTTAGGCCCACTGGTTCAGAACAAAAGAAAAATATTTACTTATTACGTGAGAGGTAATAATGATAATTGGAGTTCCTTGTTACCCCGAATAGTATACATAGAAAAGCAGTTTTTCTTGTTTGATTGTTCCCTTTCCTTTTTTTTCTATGCCCTTCAACGATTTTATCATATCCTGTATGGAAAATCAGCAGTAACTATATATTCTGAGTCTAAATGGCTTTCATAAAGTTTAGGCCAAGTTGGTGACATGTATTTCTGTCTTAGGGGTGGAGTCTCTGAATAGGTTTGTCTTTTTAAATTGTTCCGGGACATTTCAAATTTTCCCGAAAAAATTTTAGGTCATTAATGACCAAATTAAGCCGATGGTTACAACAACATTGAAATTATAATCATTTTCATATTCTTCCCCCATTGACCTTGATAGAGAAACCAATGTTCTTTCCCTACCATTGCTGGGCGGCAGCGGGCATCGTTACCCCTTCGAAAACTCCACATTTTTCTTTCGGACTCTTTCCTCTTTCTCAAAAACAAATTCATCGTTTTGGCAATAGTTTTATCGTCTTAGATTCCCCCAAAAAACTTAAAACCCCAGAAATTCTCTCGAAGTCAAATTTTTCTAGATCGAACAGACCCGTTATTCTAATAGATAACTCTTACATTGCCCTGACAAATTCGTCAGTTTTCATCGGCCAATATGGCAGAAAAGAACACCAATTGTTTCTGCATCGTCTGGAAGATCACACGTTTTTTATATGAATATTCCATATCACAAATTGACAGTTTCATTTTTGGAATCCCGGGACGTCCAACGCGCATTCTTCTGTCCTTGAAAAAATATTGTCTCTTTCAATTTTCCACATCAAACTAATCTTTTCTATTTCGAAGTTTAATCAGGTCTCAAATTCCCTCATCGCAGGCCTAACAACTCTTAAAGTTAAGTCAGGGTTCTGGCTTATTTGGTCTTCAAAATTGCTGTACTATTTCTTTTTATTTTCTGCAATGGTTTTTTGATGTGCTGTCTGCAGCCTTCCTATCAACGGTACGCCTTCCGTGATTGATTTAGCAGCTTTGGACAGCCGGTGCCAAACTGGCTATGACATGTACACTAGAGAGTCTAGCGAGAATAACCGGTCAGAAGCTAGCTGTTTAAAAAAATCTCAGAGTTTAATTGACCTTCAAGGCAAATGAAAACGAACACGCATTAAACTTTAGAAAAAAATTGTAAGTTTTATTTATTTTTACGCGCCCCAAACCTCCCGGTGCTACGGTTTACGTAATTACTATTTCATTTATATATCGTTGATGTCTTATCGGCTTTTTCTACTAAATAACCCTTAAAAACGTCCTCTGGCAAACATATAAGGTTAATTTTTTTATTTTGCCAAGATTTACAGTGGTAGGTGCCCCCTAGCCCCCCCCCTACATAAGCCCATGCATGTATCCATCTCGAACCTTAAAACTAACGCCATTCACAGATTTCAATGAAACTTACTGAAAATGTCGGAATGTAATAAAGGAAAATCTAAAAAAAAGTACCTTGAAATGAGGCTTTTCAAAATTATTTTGCATAAAATTTTTAACCGAAATATAGTTGATAAAATCTAACGTAACTCGATACAAATGCATGGTACCCTAACATTTTCTACGAAGGTCAAAACCTGTGTACCCCCAATCTATGACTGGTAGTATAATAAAATATTGCTTCAATATAAGAGAATAGAAAAGATAAAAAAAATTGTTTTACAAGCTGTAAATGTTAAATTTAAAGACCAACTCTTTTTCACTCATTTATCAAGTTTTTTTTTTACGTTTCTTTTCTTTTCCGCTCATTTTAAACATTTTATGAAAGTCATTAAAATGTAAAAGCGATTTTTTTATTATTTTCTCCATAGACAAATGCTATACATTTGAAATTTTGCGTTATTTGAAAATTTTGGGGGGTTCTTGATTTTCATTGCGATTTTGCCAAGTTTCCAACATTGTCAGCAAGTTTCATCGGCATCGGTGTAAGGCGTCTCTTAA
>JABUQX010019082.1:22500-30281 GCA_015478945.1 Trachelipus rathkii
GGATGACTTGGAGCTCAGATTAGATTTATCTGATGATGGGATAGGAATGATAATAATTCTGTGAAATGAAGAGGGAAAATTATTATGGAGGTTGATGATGAGTTGCTTAACCAGGAGTACATTGTAATAAATAGAAATGCATGCAATTAAGTGCTGATAGAAGAGTTCACAGCTTAGAAAGTTAATAAGTGAGAGTGCAGTATGTGTAAAGTGTGCGGAAAAGATAACTTAAGTTTTGAAAAATCTGATGGGAAATACGACTTATAATAACTAAATGTAAATTGAAATATAAAGACTCCATGACTACAAATACAAAGCGGGCTTGTTCAACTAGGAAATTTGATGGTGGCTCTATGAGTGATATAAATGCCCGTTTTGGTATAAGTATTTATATTTATATTTAAGTGCACTCCTTACTGGAAGCGCTCTGTCCGTATTTAGTAAACTCCCATCCGAAGATACAAGTAACTTTGCTAACCTGAAGCAAGCACTATTAACTCAATATAATCACACGGAGGAGGATTATCGAACTAAATTTAGGGACGCAAAACCGCAGGGAGAAGAAACTCCTCTTCAGTTTTTGAATCGAATTAAATCTTTTTTGACAAAATGGATACAACTGTCATCTTTTGACGAAATTATAAAGTAATAGTGAACATAGTCACCTCCGATCAGTTTCTAATATCCTGCCCCAAAAATTTATCGGTTCATCTTAGGGAATTGGACTCTCTGACTTAGATTCAGTACCATCTTGCGCTGACAAATATCTCCAGGCGAGATAAAGAAAATTAGGTTTCGAAAATATCGATACCAATACATCATTTCAACCCCTCTTAACGACGAGGGTAAAAGAAGCACAAGTCAATACGAGAGCCAACAGTTTAATTCTAAAACCTGCGGAAAGAAGGGTCATGACCATAAGACTTGTTATTCATCCCGAGACGGAAACCGCAATCTCAAACAAAAAAATGGCAGAAACTACAATCACGACAATAAAACGTGGAATTTAAGACTTCAGGAAATCAACGAAATTAAAAGTGCTGCGACACAGTTCACCACCCATTCCCAGGATGACGTTACTGCCTCCTATTACTTAATTAACGAAGAAGTCGACGACGTACGTAACTTCATCCATGATGGCAAAATCAATGTGGAAGGTAAATCTATACCAGTAATATCCCTGTCATGTCGACAAATCTCGAAAGATGATAACCGAATGCCCATTGCATATGGAAAGGTAAACGGTCAAAGCGTCAAAGTTTTAAGGGACACTGGATGCAGTGGTGTAATTGTTAAACGCAATCTTGTCGACGAAAGACAACTCACAGGTAACTTCAGGAAAATGTTACTGATTGACAGTACTTTGAGGATAGTGCCGGAAGCACATATTTTTGTTGAAACGCCATTTTACACAGGAGAGGTAGAAGCACTGTGCCTGAAAATAAAATAAAAATAAAAGTGTCTTTATAAAAAACAGGATTCAAGACCTGCAAAATATGATCTCTCTCACCAAAGAAAAGCATAAACTGCTTCCTCAATTACATTATGTGAAATCGGAGAACAACCCATCAGATCTTCTCACAAGAGGCTTAACAGCTTCCGACTTTCAAAATCAGTTATCCTTTTGGGAAAATGGTCCTGAATGGCTATCAGCAGCTCCAATTTATTGGCCTGAATCAGAATGGGAAAACAGTCCCAGTAATCCCTCTCTGATACTTACTATCACAAATCCATCCAAGATTCCTCCAGTGATTAAGATCGAGAAATTTTCAAGTTTGAACAGACTCTTTCGAGTTTGTTCTCTCCTCTTCAAGTTTGCTTCAATCTCCAAATGTAACATATCTGACTGTGAACTAAAAGCTCGTTTATATTGCTTGAAGAGGATGCAAGAGGAATCTTTTCCGAAAGAGCTAGCCTTTTTATATAAGGCCAAAGAGAATCCATCATTGACGGATCGACCACCCGATCTAGTCAACAATCTGAATTTGTTTCTTGATGATCAAGATCTCATTAGAAACAAAGGAAGATTGTCTCGATCAAATTATTATAATTTTGATGTGTTGAATCCAATTCTTTTGGGGAAGAAGCATCATTTAACAAATCTTTTTATCAAAAATGCGCACAATGACTGCAAGCATTTAGGGATCCAGGCCACTTTGACTAATATCAGACTAAGAGGGCTATGGATCACATCTGCAAGAGCTACAATCAGAAGAGTACTTGCAGATTGCATTATTTGCAAAAAGTATAATGCTTTTGCTTTCAAGTATCCCCGGTTCACTAATTTCACAAAAACACAAGTTGACCTTTTTCGGCCTTTCAAACATGTGGGAATTGACTTCACTAAGCATTGGTGGGTGAAGATTAAAGGTTCTCCTCAATCACAGAAGATGTTTATCATCATATACACCTGCCTTAATGTACGGGCTGTATATTTAGATCTTATTCCAGACATGTCTTCTGCTTTTTTTGTCCAACCTTTTCAACGTTTTATCAATCGTTTCGGTATTCCCGACTTCGTGTATAGCGACAACGCTAAATCCTTTGTACAAGGTGTTGAATCATTCGTCACTTCAAACAATGGACAAGAGTTCCTTCAGAAAAATCAAATAGTGCACCGGAGAATACCTTTATACAGTCCTTGGACTGGAGGTTTATGGGAGAGGATGCTGAGAGTTGTGAAGGATTGTCTATTGAAAACTATAAGACGTTCTTTAATTGAATATTTTCAATTTATCACTATTATTTCAGACATTGCTGATGCAATCAACTCTCGTCCTTTAACATATATTTCAAGCTCTCACGACGTAATCCCTCTTACTCCAAATTGTTTTATGAAACCCCTTTCAAAAACAACCATGGTATGGAGAAGAAACGTGAGCTCAAATCAAAATTCGGATATGACTCCTTCAAGAAAAGACTTGATCAAGTACTTGATCAAGTCTTTTCTTGAAGGAGTCATATCCGAATTTTGATTTGAGCTCACGTCTCTTCTCCATTATGAGGAGTATCTGTTAAGTCTCCGAGAGATTAGCAGAGACCTCTACCAGACCAGCTGGAATAATTTGGTCAAAATTGACGATGTTGTCCTTCTACGAAACCCAATCAATGAAAGACCATTGTTTCATTTTTAATCAGCTGGTACATGGGGACGATGGCCGAGTTTGTCCTGTGTTTGTAAGATCACCTGGAGGACAGCTCAATCGTCATTCAGTCAAGCATTTATACCCTCTGGAGTTATCACTCACACACAGCGGATCATCTCAATCTTCGACATCATCAAGCACTGTAGATGTGAGTCAACCTTCATCGGTTCCTTCAACTACTATCACATCTTCAAAACGACCTTCCATCTTATCAATTCAAAATCCAAGTCGAAAAGCAGATATAGCCGCAAGAGCCAGATTCAAAGATAATGATTCGTTGGATTCTGACTCTGATTAAAATTTCAAATTTCATATTTCATATTTCAAAATTCTTCAAATTTCAAAATTCATTTTTCAGAACTGACTGGTAAGTGATGCTCCTGAACTGAGAAAATTTACTCTTGGAGTGTAAATATGTATATAATTGTAATAAACTTTTTTTTTTTTTTTTTTTTTTGATGCTTCTTCTAGGCATAGAAAGAGGCATCCCTCCCCCCGGAGTATATAAAAACAGTTTAGAATAGTGTCGCTTGTTGGTTGGTTTCTTGGGGATATAGCTTGACCTGATTGGAAGTAAGGATTCGCCAGGTCAAAAAATCTTTTAGTATCTATCAAAATTTTGAACTAATCGGTTATCTTTTCAAAGTTGGGATTAAAAAAGTAAGATCAATATTCGGACTGAATAGTCAGTTTTTAAAAGCTCTGTCTGAATAGTTACTAGTAAACCTAATTTTTTATCAAAGTTTCGGACAAGATATTCATTGTTTCTTTGAATGAAACAACTATCAAATATTTAAGATAAAGGTTAAAAATAACCTTATATCGAGAGTGTGTGTAACTATTTAACCTTATAACACCTATTTATCTATTTTTTATTTAGTCTTGCAGGAATTTATTTGGGTTTCATTTATTTAGTGCATTTTGGCTATCAGCCAGCCAATAAGGTATAAAGAGTATAGCCACTTGTGTTTGACTATTATCAGATAATAAAAGAAATAAAATTTGCAATTCTATTGATCTGATATAGCCTGGAATTTTTACTAATTCAATATCGATAAGTCCTAGATCAATTGGCATCAGATCCGAACATCAAAGTAAGCTTCATTCAAGAAGCACATAACCATCAAAATAACTTATAAGGAGCTGAAGATCATCTCACTTGGATGCTTTGTCAAGCAAAGGAGAAAAATATTCTTTCAAGAACAAGTTTCTACTCTCTTCCAAGTTCAGGTGGGTTGAATCCTTTAAGTTACAATTCAATCGACATTTATAAATTTATTATTTAATCTATTTGATTAGGCAAAATACTATTATAGCTTGTTTTTATCTATTACTAAGTCGGTCCTTTTATAACAAATTTATAGGAGAAGGACTAACTAGAAAACTGCAAAGCTCATTCTGAATTACATCGTAGGATATTCGTAGATGATCTCATTCAAATCTAAATCATTTGCGATCGAAACCCTAAAAGGCTTTAAAGAAAAAAGAGAGAACTATAAAAGTGTAAATATGTCAATAAAATTTGTATCAAAATATGTTTGGATTTATCCTCAATATATATATATATATATATATATATATACTATATATATATATATATATATATATTATATATATATATATATATATATATAATATATATATAATATATTATATATTATATTATAATATATAATCTGTATTAATAGTCAATATTTAGGCCTAGAAGGGGTATTGGTACTGAACTGTATAATTTAAAACATCTTTAATATACATTAAAAAGGAAATTTAAAAAAAAAAAAAAAAAATTTGTTTGAAAAAAAACGTTTAAAAAAAACATTAAAAAAAACATTTTTTTCACAACCCTAGGTGTGAAGAAGGGCGCTAAATTAGAAATAAACGAGATAACATTGAGTACGGTTTGATTATACTGGAAAGGATGGATTGATAGTTTGGATTGTGTTTAAGCATATGTTAGTGTGAGTGTCCCTGGGAATCAATCGGCTAGGAGACAGAAGAAAAAGTGAATCGAGTAAGTTGTAAGGAATGCCCGAAGGAGACGAGTGTGAGCTTTGACAAAGGAGAGAAGAAAGGTGCTGCATAACAGGAGTGAGGGGGGGTAATGATGTGGGCTTTGTCCAGGGGATAACCTACTTTGACGAGTTCCCCGCGCGTCTCTTGAAGCATTGGGGGTGAAAATTTTTTTACTGTGCGACGGTTAACAAAAAACTTGGGGTATAAGACGGGGGAACGTTAATAGGAGGGCCTTTCTTTCGGCTTGCATCATGTTCTTCTATTTTATGTTGCGGTGTATTCTATTAGCACCTCACCCTAATCTGGATTAGGAGGAATAATATATATATATAATATATATATATTATCATATATACTATATATATATATATATATATATATATACTATATATATATATATTTAATATATATATATATAATATATATATATATATATTATATATATTATATAGTCAGCCTAAAGAGACACAATCAATATCTCAAAAACTACAACAGCTACCAGGAAAAGGAAAACATTGCTTGTAATGCTGGTCCAATTTTAGTGGTGGAAAAATGCAAAAAAAAAAAAAAAAAAAAAAAAAAAAAAAAAAAAAAAAATATCTCAAAACTACAATAGCTAACAAGCGAAAAGGAATACATTTTTGGCATCCTGGTAAAATTTTTGGATAGGAAAAATGTAAAAAAATAAAAAACTAAAAAAATTATCTGTTAATAATTATATTAATATGATTAGAAGGCCTATTTAGAGACCTTTTATTGGTTCTCGTTAAAACTAAAATAGAACTTTCTATTAAATTTTGCTTTTTTTTTAACTAAAGAATACCCCAAGGTATACCGCAACGATGGCGGAGTCGGTCTCTCCGGCTTCCGGGGAACTAGGGGTAGGACTAATTCCCCCCTCCGGAGGTCTCCGGAACCCCGCTCTTTGGTATTTGGGTGCGCGGGGGTTTCCCCCTCCCCTACGGGGTATGGAAAACGTCCCCCCGTGTTCACCCGTCGGCTCGACCCTAAATTGCCGTTAATAACCTTTACAAATAGATATATATATACTATGTCCCGCCCCCCCGCCAAAAAAAAATAGCCCATTTTTTATGTTTAATTTTTTTATATTTAGTTTTTTGCTGTGAGAATGGGTTGCCAGAAACACTAAACTTGACGAAGGTCCTAAATACAAAAATTTTTTTCATTTCACTGTAGCTTTTGTAGTTTTCGAGATATGATTTTTTTTTTTTTTTTTTTTTTTTTTTTTTTTTTTTTTTTTTTACAGTTTTTCCTCGGTAAAATTTTGCCAGGAATTCCAGCAATGTAATTCCTTTTCCCGGTATGTTGTGAGTTTTTTGAGATCATGGATTTGTGGGCTCTTCTAAGAGGCTGGCCTAATATTATATATATAATATATATTATATATATATATATATTATATAATATATATATAATTATATATATATATATTATATATATATATATATATATATATATATATATATATATAATATATATAAATAAAAAATATATAAATTTCTTTTAAAACTTTTAAAATCATATAAAATAATATTTATTGAACTATAATAAAATTTAATAATAATATATAATAATAATAAAATAATAATCAATAAGGAACGCTTGGGGAAAAAATATTGCAGTGCTGTGTTCCGCACTGCTTCTACAAAGGAACGAAAAGAAGTTATAAAAATGAAAACTGATGTTTGAAAGGACTTCATCTTTATGTTTAAAAATAGCCAACTTTTGTTATTTGACGTGCTATTAAAACTAGAAAGGTATGAAAAAAGGTACTTTTCTTATTTCAGATAACAGCAAATACTTTTAAATCGACTTTTTAATTCTCTACTTTGCATTTTTGATTCTTCCACAAGAAGGCAAATTAAATAAATAAGCCTGACACATGAGATTGAAACATGTCTTTCAACATAGTTGCCAGAATCTAATATATATAATATAATAGTATATATATATATATATATATATATATAATATTATATATATATATATATATATATATAATATATATATATATATATATATATATATATAATATATATATATATATATATATTCATCTTCCTTTTAATCCCAAGACTGGGAGTAAAGTGCGTGACAAGCATCAGAAAAGAAAAGCAGTAGAAGAATGCTTTACTAGAACGAAAGAACGCAAGAAGATTTCGGCTAAAAAACTGATCCATAAAAAAATCTTGCCATAATAGGTATTTAAAGAAAAGAAATAAATTTCTAAATTTAAAATTAAAGGAGAAAAAACTTCACAAGAAAAATGTAACCAAAAAAGATGTAATTGAGTTCTGCGGCAAACATTTACCTCTTTTCCTGACAGAACTGCTCAACTCCCAACTTAATAAAAACAGAAGTGGACTGAAACAATGAAGAACTTATGCTTACCTTTATACCTAAAAACCCCGTAAGCTTATAAACTAATTAGAAAAATGCTGAAATTACCGTCTGTTGACACCCTAGTCAGAATTCTTCGAGCATCTTCTGTAAACCATGGTTTTAATCATGTTATTTCATAACATAAAGAAGGCCGTTAAAAAATTACAAGGAATGGATAGATGCGTGGTCTTACTTATGGATGAAATACACCTTAAGAAA
>JABUQX010019083.1:0-10086 GCA_015478945.1 Trachelipus rathkii
TATTGGATCTCTTCTCTGTGATCCCAAACTTTACACAGTAATCAGTGTGAAGTGAATACCAAACTTTTATTTAAGTGTTATTAATCCTGTTCACGCAATCATATAAATTTTACAGTGAATTATTATATATGTACTACTCTAGAATTCAAAATATCCCTGTCACCCATCTTATCTGTATACCAATATCTTAGACCACTTCGAAATTGTCATTATTATATCTGAAAAAATAGAACACTAAGTTATTATTAATACGAAAGATATGGTTCTAGATCTCACCAGGAACTCAGATATCATTATGATATCCACTCAGATTACAAATTTCCTGTTATACGTGTTTTAATCAACTGTAAATGTGTTTAAATGAAACATTTCTAGGAGCATCAGCTGCAAGTTACCCTTTATCCATTGAAGTTATATTGAAACTTTCTATAATAATTATTCTCTAAGATGCAATTAAGGATTCATCAATCTGCAATCAAATGTAAATTATTTTACAATTTAAAAGTAACTTAATATGAAACATAGAACCCATGCTGCTAAATCTAAAAATAACACGTATAAATATTATGGACGTGTAAACGGTGATATATTATCTTCAAGGAAAGACTTATTTCTTTCATCAGTACCACCCGCAATTACAGTTTAACGGGTAGATCATAACTCGTCTCTCAGTTTGCCATTACTTAAAATATATGATTGGGATGATTCGTGCGGCGTGTTATATAAGCTACAACTACTGCACCAAGCGCGTATATACTATATTTAAGTAATTACTGAGAGATTGACTCTCTCATCTTTATATGACGCGTAAACGTCGAACAGAAATATAATCTCGCTATTTAAACAATATGGAATAATAGGTAGCAAATCTCTTATTCTTGACCGACCACAATAGCAAGAAGCTATGAAATTATTTCTAGTTTCTAATAAAGACTATAAAATTATTTTATAACTTTTTATTAATATATTCGAGTATTTTAATATATACCTATACATCGTCAAATGGATAAGCATTACTCTGTATTTTAAGTGCAGAATAATAATTAATTGTGAGGTATATCATGAGCTTACTTATTTCTGGAAAACATATGGAAATCGGCGATGCATTCAAAATTACTCGCATACGAGGACGTATGAATAATAGAGTTAAAAATCAAGTTACACGTGATTATATGTGTATCAACCATATATACTGTTCTCTAGTGATTATATGTAGTATGAATATATCAACCTGCAAAAGAGCTTAGGAATGTATTTATATTTATGGTTCAATGTTCTGCTCGTTCCATTTCCGATTTCGACAAATGATATATAGGTACACAGGTCTGCTTGATCTCTATTAAGAACTCTATTAGCCGAACATACATAATAAAATTTATGCACCACTTGCGGTGTGAGAACCGGGACGCATTAAAAAGAGAGTGGAAAAAAGAAAATAGAAAATTTAGAAGAAAGAATTACCTAGAGGAGTATCAAGAAACATCGAGATAGAGCTCTGCATTAAACGAACAGGGATTAAGAGTTGAAGATTGCATGCTTGTTGGTATAAGGAGACTGCTCTCCCCTGAGGAGAACATTTGTTTCAAGGACTGGTGAAGAAACTTTTTCAGAAATAGTAATTACAAAATTTTTTATAAAATATTTAAACCTTCAAATATTTAAAAAAATATACAAAATTCTATTTATTTTTAATATTATCTTTATTTATCTATTAACCGTGGCAGCGTTATGCGCCAAAATATGGAGATGCTGTGATAGTTATTTTTAGAATTAAAAACGTGAAATCAAAATCTGTACAAAGTTATATTTGGGTTAACTAAAAAGGGGTCAAACTTTAGTTTTACTATTCTATATGTAATATTGAGAGAAAGATTTTAACATTCGGTGGAGTCGACTCGTATAAGTCAAGAAGGAATGGGATTCTAGAGTCAAGCCCTCCCAGAGTACGGATCCCTCGGCCTAATAGTCGACATTTTGTGCTGTCTAGGCACGGACTCAGCGTTCCACGCCTACAGTCCACGCCAATACCCAGTTCGAGTCCTGGTTCGAGATTAATGAGTCGAGTGATGTATGAATGACTCTCTTCTGGCTCCGTTATTTTGCTCAGTATCAAAGGGATTTTGAGAGAGACAACAACCCCCTACACTTAGATTAGGGCTATTGCCCAAGAAAGTTGAGTGTTAGGTTGATTAAATTGTTAAAAAAAATAAAAAAACAAATAAAAAAAACATGCTGTGATCTTATTCAGCTTGTAATTTGAGTTTATCAACTCATTATTATTCTAAGAAATTAAGGATAACATTAGGCTTGAGCTCAAATTGGAAAAAAAGAGCTTGACATTCCTCAACTCGCGTTTCTGTTTATATATGTGAGAACATCCTCAAATCATCGGAAATTAACAGTAGATATAACGAAATATTAATCTCATATTGAAATATATTATAATATGAATGAATGAAAAAAATATTTATAAATGCTCTTTCGTGAAATAACGAAATGTTTGAATATTTTAGGTGTATTTGCTTATTATAATGAATTCATCAGTTCTGAGTGGATAAATGGATATAAGATTCTTGGTCATATATATCTATCAAACACTTCTCCATAGGGAATTAGTATTCGATAGGGCAATGGACATTGCGGATAAGCCGTTGTATAAGAAATAAAAATAATGTTGTATATTTCCGATTGAATTCTGTATTTATTAATTTTATAATAATATGTTAGTAAATATTATTATACCACATCCTTTTTTAAATTAAATATATAATAATGTTTAATATGTTAAGACCTTTATGTATTAACCTATGTATACAACCCTAATCAGCTCTTAAATATATGTGAGTGTTAATATCAGTATTTATTATTTCTATTATATGATTTTTAAATAATGTTTCTTTTTAATAAACATAGTAAATATATTTCGTTCAATTTGCATTAAACGATTTATGTAGTTACAACTTATTGTTATAAAAGCTTTAAAATTAAAAACCTGTTTCCTTTTCCTATTCATTTATCCAGTAGAACCTTATTTATACGAAATGAAAAAATGACCTTGAATATACAATAGTTAATCAAATAGATTTAGGATTGTTATATGAGGGTGAGAGAGGGTGAGTGATGGTGTGGGGAGATATTAGTTTTTGATTTACTGATTTATTCTTTTAGGCTATGATTTTTTTTTTGCCTAAATTATATATAAAAAATATGACTTGAATCTAAATAGATTCAATATTAGTAATCAATAGATCATAAAGGCTGGTATGGAAGAGTGAGGGAAGGTTGGTAATATTTGATTATTATTGAATAACTGCTTTATATATATTAATAATGAGGTATGGTGTAGGAAACGTATATTTTTACGTTATAAACATAATAAGTTAAGAATATTAATTTTTTTTAGTTAAAAAACAAATAAATCAAATTTTTAAAAAATAATAAAATTAAAAAATAATAATAATTTAAGAAAAAATTAAAGTTGAATAACAAAAAATAAAATGCTATAAAAAAAAAAATAATAAATATTTATTATAAATAAACTATGAAAATCAGCGTATACAACCACAATGTTTTAGTGCTTCTTAGCACTAGGCGATACGACGCGCGGGAGCGTTGGCGCCGACTGCGAGGGTGCTACTCTAAAGAAGCAGCAAAAATACCTTTCAGCGGACGCCCGTTACTATCGCGTCCGTTAGAAAATCGCTGCGTTTGCGCGCCACCATATGCTGAGCGCGTGGCTGGCAGATCACGTCGCATTCGGCTATTATATAGCGAGCCGAGATTGCATTAATGGCAGCGAATTCCTGCGGTGCGCACACGCATCTTCTCTCCCACATGAGCCTTGGTGAATAGCAAACCACTATTCACTACTTTACCAATGTGCGAGCGTAGTGCCCTCAAAAACAACACATATATATAGAGTCAAAGTTCTTAAGACTCTATCCTATAAAAATTTAAAACATATATCTTTAACACCAATTTGTACCTATTATACAAATATTTTACATAATGTATATCACAGCACTTATAACTAGCTCTTACCAGCACCGGAAGCTGACCCACGATTGCCAATGTTCAGAGACTTCTATAATCACGTATTGTAACCTTATATCTTCATATTTCTCTAATACACACTTATTTCCCATTTAATACACTCTACATCTGCACATCAATTCTCTTAATTTTTTAGAGGGTTGGCCCCCCACATCAGACCCTCCAGGTTTCAGGAAACGATAAAGCTACGTACATCTGAGCGATGAGATTATGTCACCATCTAACCCGCCTACCAAATTTTAACCCAATACGAATAAAACATATCTTTTAACCGATCTAACCTATATGGATATATATTGGACTCAGAGGTTGAGCCTGAGCCAGGAAGCCACGTGAGCTTCCTTTGAAACCAGAGTGCGTAAAAAATTATTACTGACTTAACAAGGGGAAATCAGTTTATATAACTCGGAATTCCGACGAACTCCTTCGACGATATAAATAAATAATATGAGGACTAAATATATTGATTACATATTATAGAGCTCGAAATCCTAGTGATGATGTGTTGTATGATCCTTATAACCCAAGTGATCTGTCTTTTCTGTCCGTAAGAGGCTCCCTCAATTATCGCTTCACACTAGAGCCCGCTAAACAAGTGTGAGCTTGAGCAGCACCCAATATCATTGTCCACCACTCAGGGCGACCCCCTCCTACGATATAATAACATCCTATAGAGACTGTTGAATATATATTTACTCACCTGTTTGTCGAGCTTAACATCAATATTATATATAGATTATATTCCATTAGTTGAAGCCTAAATACCTCTATTCACCCTCATCTCGAAAATATTCCCTATAGTATTTTGAATCATATTACGAATAACTATCATATATTAATATTATATTTATATAACTTTATATTATAATATATATATATATATATATATTATATAATTATATAATATATATAATATATATAAGTAATTGTTAATAACTATATAGTATAAAATTTATCTAATAACTAATTCATACTTGATCACTATTTTGGTAAATAGGTGCTTTTATATATATTAACGTAATAAGGGCTCAAATAGAGTGATAGATGCGATTCCAACCTAACATGTAACCCTCATTTCCCCCGAGATCCCCGGAAAATCTGGGTCTAGACGCAAATAGTATTTAAAAAAGTTTAAAACAATAGTTCTGTTTGGTAATTTTAAAACAAAATATTTTATCTAATAAATCAAATTAATCTGAAATCTAATAAGCAGTATTATAATTCATTCTTTTCCATCTAATTTAAATTCTTTTTCATACCGAAGAGTCTTACAAGCATTTAAATTTAAGGAGTTGTTTTTACAAATTTAGTCAAAGAATTGAAATTTCTTGTTCAATTTAAAGAGAGAACGTATAAAAATCAATGGTTGTTAATAGTTGGTTTCTTTTATTTTCAGGTCCTCCCATTATTGCAACCGCCGACCCTGCCTGACCAATGCATAATAACTTAACAAGATGAATAGTTATATATAATAACTATATATATATATAATATATATATATAATATATATATATAAATATATTATATTATAAATATAGATATTATAATAATATATATATATATATATATAAATACAATAAATTAGATATAATATAATATATATATTATTATAAATATATGATATGTCCAATATATATGACTACCGTGTACCCGCAATAGTGTAGTAGGTGAATACCGAAAGTAGACTCCCAGACATAACTATGATTCTTATTATTGCCTAGGTGTTTATACTCTAGTAGGTGTTCGTTATATATATATATATATAATATAATATATATATATATAATATTAATATATATATATATTATATTATAGGTATATATAATATATATATATTATATATATATAATGTTAAAATGAAAGAAAATATTCTTTTAACCCAATTGATTTTCATTTTTATGTTTCTTCCCAAAAATTTCAGAAATGAACATATATAGGAATTTTTTTTCTTTCGGAACAAAAAATTTCCCTTAAATTTACGGAATCACCTAATATGTGTATAATAAAATGCAAACATATATACGTACATGTATAAAAAGAAAGATTTAAGAGATCATTAAACCTAATTCAGGAAAAAATTCGTTAAACATTATAGATATATATATCAAACTAAGATTTTATAGCTCTGATCACCAAAAACCCTTTTTTAATTTATATATATATATATATATATATATAATAATATATTTACTATATAATATATATATATTATTGTTAATTTGGTAGTTTCTGACCAAGTGGTATACAAACTGCTATATTAAAGGAGTATTGTAGGCCCAGAATAGCAAAAGGTTCCCTGCTTCAGTGCAATGTAATCAAGATAGTGCTTGCCACCACTAGGAGCATCTAAGTATGTGCAATAATCCTATATACACGGCCATATTCCATTGCGAGAAGCATGAGGAAGATTGATTTGTATGTCACGAGAAGAGATTAGTTTCAAGTACTAGGATATGTGTTGGCTTATCGTATGTATAAAGATAGATGAGTGGGATAGTTATTAGAAGATTAGTATAATACTTACAACTATGCTACGTATATAACTACAATACTTAAATATTAACTAGAAAAATTACTAAATATATGTTTAGGCATAAGTTAAGGGACTCACAGAGGAATTATTTTTTTTTTACATTTTAATTCGATTTAAACACAGATTACAACTAATAAATCTGAATTAAAAATCAATTAAAAATATAATATTGAAAAGTCAAGATAATATAATTATAAATATTAAATTAAATAATATAATAATAATATATAAAATAATAATAATATTATAATATGAATATATATATATAATATATACATAATAAATAAAATAATAATAATAATAATAACTAAGGGTAATTTTTCGTAACTAACTAATAAAAAATAATTACAATAATTAATATAAATTAAAATTAAATTAAATAATAATAATAATAATAATAATAATAATAATAATATAATAATTAATAATAATAATAAGAATAATAATAATAATAATTAAATAATATATAATAATTAATTATAATTAAAATAATAATAGAATAATAATAATAATAAGTAATAATTAATTAATAATAATAATGAATAATAATATATATAATTAAATAATAATGGGCTGTTTTAGATCTGCCGAACGAATTATTGTCTATACCCTGTCCATAGAATATTCTTCACAGTTCTGTCTTGTCCACTCTATTTCATTTTTTCATTAACAATTTTCTCAGCTATTTATCTAAACTTTCATAGCCACTAGATAATGCCGTCACACTGCTTTATTCTACTCTATTATTATTATATTATATCTATTATAATTGTTACTATTAACTGAGTATTACTTGCTTTTATTATTTTTTTGTGTTTGGTCTTTTTTCAAACTCTTATATCTTTATCTATATTTATATTCTCCTTTCTTTCATAGTATACTATTATATATATATAATATACCTATATTTATTTTATGTATACTCTCTACTTATATTCCATCATTCATCGTTATTCTCTGTTAGGCTCCCATTAGCCTCTCTGATCGTTTAAGTTTACTTACCTAATTAGGTCGTGTATTAAGTATTTTGTAAAGAACGGAGTAAGTTTTTACATTAGGCTATTCTTTGCACAACTTGAACGAGTTTGTTCTTTGTCGTGGGATATTGGTGTGTGTTCCTTCTTTTTCTTTTCATCTTCCAATTTTCCTCTTTGAAACTTCAAGAACCTCTGGGTTAGGAAGCACAATTAGTTCCATTTCAATATCAATGCATAGTGCATGGCAGCATTCTATTTTCTTGTCTTACTTAGTAATTCGTTGTTCATTAGTAATCGTCGAACGATCTTTTTACCGCGACCAGGCTCGTCGTTAACCATGGGAATGACAAAGTCAAGGGAATTCTTGCACAGGAGCCTGCTCTTTGTAGCGTCGCAATAGTCGCCTACTGTCTGCTTTCCCAATATTTTCCTTACACATTGATTCCACTTGTGCATGTCTTGCTTTATACATACTTCGGCTTTCCGCAGCATGTGGGAATTTGGATAGCATTGTAGAATTCTGCACAAGGATTTTTCAGGTCTTAAGTTCTTAGTACATGCTCCCGTTCCACATTTAAGCCAGATCGGAAAATTCTGTTCCATTCATTCATCATATTTTTATAAAAGGCTTCGAGATGATCGCGGTAACTATGTGTTCATTTGACTCTGAAACGCCTCTTCAAATGTTCGATTCGTATTGCTAAGATATTTTTCATTTAATTATCAATGTTTGATCATTGTCGTTTGAATTGTGGCTTCGAATCTCTTGCCAATCTACACCTAAATCAATCGCATTACATCTTTATCCTTTTAAATTATTCTTTCTTTATCTTGTCATCAGCAATCAGGCGCACTTTAGATGCAAACTTCTCCTCTCTTTAAACATTCGTTTTTTTTGAAGTCACTTATTAACCGACTTCCGGTCTCCTATCATTCTTGATTTTGCAATCCATTTTTTTGGGTCCAGTCGTTGCCTTTAATTTTTGTTCCACCCGTTACACTTAGGGTTGGAGGTGACTTTCTCCGGTCATACTATTAGGAGTCCTATGACCTTTTCGCGGAAGTATTGGCTAAGAGTATTAATGAGTAGTGGTCCACATAGTATGGAGGTCTTATCATGCATTTGGACAATCCACATGGGTGCACATAGGAAACTCTCAATTTCTTGGATTTCCAGCTTAATGATGCCTTTTCCCTTTCTGCAATTGTGTATTTTATCATATTGACTTAATCTACGTACTGATTTAAGAGATTATTAAGTTCTTTTACTAAGTCTATTATATTCTATTAGGAATTCGTTACTTTAACTTCCTTGAAAGACTTAGCAGTTCCACGCTTTATCCTCTAAATCTGACAGCATACACCCCATCGTTCACCTTCCAGTTCACTCGCATCTCTTTGGAATTCTTGAGTGTGATGGGATTCATTGATTTTTTAATGTATTCCTGAAGTATCACATTGTCTAAAGATATTTTTGTTTTTGTTTTTTTTTTCTTGTGCTTTTGACTCTGCTAAACAGTTTTGTAAATAATTGTCTTTTCAAAAGGTAATATCAAAAAAAACCTTGTCTTTGACCTTCTGAATTTTTTATTTCTGTCAGTGGAGGTTTGCTGTCAGGGAAATAATTTGTCTCCTAACAGTGTATATAGATGAAACGTTTTTGTTTGCTCTTTTCTTTTGACAGTCGCTTTTTCTTACACCTCCGAACTTTTTCCTCAGCCTATATTATGGCCAAGCACCATCATAATTCCAGCATTGCAAATAATGTTGCTAGTATCATTAATATCTAATGATTTCAGCTCCACTTTCCCTTTATCAATTCTAGCATTTGCAATATCGTCACTTTTTCTCTGTTTTTCCATGAGTATTTCTAAACAATTATGACGAGAACTTTTCTACGGGATTTTTTACCCTCCACTACTCTAAACATTCCATAAAAGTTTGAAGAATAATCCATTTCATTCTTAAAGCTAGTCGCTCTCATCTGCTAAACACCAATAACAGCATAATATGGTGTTGTGTTTTCATACTATTTTTTTTTCTTACTCATCTTACAAAACTTTCCCCCATACATACACTGAAATTTCTTCAACCCGAGCCAGTCGTCACTTGCTGTCTGTAATTCGAACTCTATCTCACTCTGATCTTGTTCTCCTTGCTTTTAATAAATCATCATTCAATCTCTGTCCCAATAACTTATTCTTTCAATGTCAAACCCGTGATGTTTTATTCCCTAGCTTCAGTGTAACACTTCTCTCGCTATCCTTTTTCCTTTACCATAAAATACAACCCTCGCAAAAGTATTCTTAGCACCTTTCCTATTTTCAAGTCTCTTTCACTTTCAACTTCCTGTTTCTGATATTAATTTCCTGAGTCTGTTGAATCGGTTTCCCTTTTCTGTATTAGCCCTCGTCTGCCTTGAGGTTTTTTCATTTCTACACTTATAGTGTGATGAGCTGAAGAGTGTTCATGATCTCTAATTTCCCATTTTTTCCTAAAGCTTTTTCGAAAGTTGTGAATGG
>JABUQX010019084.1:5000-17549 GCA_015478945.1 Trachelipus rathkii
TTGAGCAGCCTCGACACTCGGACGGGTCCATCAAACCAGAGACAAGCAAATTGCTGGAGTGGTCAGTGCGCTTTCTCCAAATTCGGGAATGCGAATTTCAATGGCTTCTATTCCCCCCCCCCCCTGCTACGACCTCCGAGAAAAAAAAGTAATACAAATTTAAATATCTTCATTCATTGTTATTTAAAAAAATTATATTACATAAATACAACTTTCACTTAGATCATAGCTATCAATTAAGAACAAGCCAAAAACTGAATATTAGTATATATATATATATATATATATATATATATATATATATATATATTATATATATATATATAGTATATATATAATATAATATTATATAATTGGGGTATATATATATATATATAACGGAATAAAATAAAAATAAAAAAATATAAAAAATTAAAAATAATATAAAAAAATAAAAAAAAAAATCATAGTAAAATAAAAAAAAAAATAAAAAAATAAAATAAATCTTAAATATAAAAAAATAAAAAATAAACAAAATAATAAAATTAATAAAAATAAAAAAACAAACATAAAATAATTTATAAAATAATAAGAAATAACCAAGGAAATACACGCAATTGAATTTAACTATTATAAAAATAAAAAAATAAAATATAAAGATAAATATAAGTATATATATTTATAATATATATTATTTTAGCATTTTGGTATCGTGAGTGAAAACTATACTATAAATATATATACAGTTTTATAATTTATACTAAGTATAGTATATAAATATTATATATATCCCAATAATTATAATATATATATATAATACTTTTAATATTATTATAATCCCTATTCATCGTGATTTTATCATATAAATATGTATAAATTAGATAAGTCACACCTCATAATATATATTATATTACTATATATATATATATATATATATATATATACATATATATATATATATATTATATAAGTATTAATATATATAATAATATATATATTATATATATATATGATATATTAATATATAATATATATATATTTATATATATATTATTCATATATATATATGATATATATTATAATATATATCTTCTCTAGAGTTCTTTTTCAAAGTTCGCAGATTAAAACGAGTGGTGACCCATTGCTTGTCTGGTAGGCCAAACAGGCATGTCAAAAATCTGCGCTTATAGCCTCGCACATTTTAGTGACCAATTTTATTCGCACAGGGTGTATTTGCCTCGTGTCTTCATATAAATTCACGTCAGAGTTATAACAAAATCGTCTGCCGCATATTTGCAACTTCTAATAGGCATCATGTGTATACCATGAATGCACCTATCAAAACAAACGTAGCTCCACGTGAACAGCTACTAGAAGACTGCTGAACTAATCAACTGCAACTAACTATATTGATACTTGAGCTTACGTTCTCTGTATTAATTTCGTCATCTAAGTTGCCAGAAAGTTAAGAAAAATAAAATATTGTCTTATGTATTTAAAAAAAAATTACTTTTTACTAAATTGAGAAATTCAAATAGCTCAGTTGTATAAATAGCAATGTCAAGTAACAAAAGGCTAAAGTTTTTGAGAAAATATTTCTTTATCGTAATAATATTATTTTCTTATGCATTATCTACACAGAAGCAATTAGAAAATAATGCTTTCAAAGCAAGGACAAATTTTTTTCTTTTTTTTTGTTACGTAATGTAATTTATTCATAAGTAAAATTATGTTTAGATGTTCTGGATTTTTTGCTTAATCTATATATAGTTTAACTTAATTAATGAGTTAGTTAACTAGTTACACTTGCTGAATAAAAGTTTTTCTTTCGGCTTTAGAAGAAATAGGTGATATGAAACATTTTTTATATATCGTTAATTCAGTAAAATAAATATGAATTTGTTTGGGTATATGTATTCAAGCAAAAATTCCATAACATCTAATCTTACAGTATATACAAACAAATTAACATTTCAATGAATTTGCGATTTACTAACAATGTGTAATAGCTAATGATTTTTAAACACTCGTGGGTAGAATGAAGTTTTTCAGAGCAACAGCGATTGCCCACTATCCAAAATTCAAACAATATAAGCACCTAGTTTGATCCACAAGGAATATATATCGTGATTAATTTATTTTATGGTGTTACATTATAATTTTGCAAAATGATCAGAGTCTCAACATTGATATAGAGGGTAAAAAGAGAAATTAAATTAACCTAGAATAAAATTCATCCACACTGTGAAGGTTTTCATATATATGACAACAAAATAAAATATATATATCAATAATAACATTTCATAGAATGCTATATTGAGCACTTAAAATGCGTAAGAAGATTTAATTATCATTATATATACTAACAATCTCATACAACAGTAATAATAGCAGTCTGACTTTGGCCAGTATTCAATGACGCGTAACCAAGTTAAACCCTTTAAAAATATCACTGCAAACAATTACACAATATAAAATCCATAACACAATTTTAATTCTCTTGGAATAGAAAATAATGATTATCCAACTATAAAAAAAAAAAAAATCCAAACATAGTTTTTTTATCGTTATAAATATAATAAATTTATATATAATTTATATATATATGATATATATATATATAGTTAATATATAATATATTATTAATATATATATATAGTATGATACTAATATAATTATTTATTAATATATATATATATATATATATATTAATATAGGTATATTTATAATATAAATATTATTATATAAAGTATATTAATTACTTACTAACAATTATAGTATAATATATTAAATATATATATTATAATAATATATATATATATATATATTATTATATATATTAATATTATATATTATATATATATAATATTAATATAAGTTAATATATATATATATATATATTAATATATATATATTATATTATATATATATTAATATATATATATATTAATATGATATGATAATATAATTTTAATAATATATATATATACTAGGTATAGTAATATACTAAATATATATATATATATAATTAATGATATATATATATTATTATATATTTATATATTATATATATATATATATAAATATTATATATATATATATATATAATATATATACTATATATATATATATATATATATATATATTATAATATATATATAATATATATATATATATATATATATATATATATATATATATATATATAATATATATATATATAATATAGTTAATACTATATATATATATATATAATTTATATTTATATTATTATAAATAATATATATATATATATATAATATATATATTATATATATATATTATATCAAACTATATATATATCCATATAATATATATATATAATATTATATATATATATATATAATATATAATATATATAATATATATATATATATACCGGATATATATTATATATATATATATATATATATATATATATTATATATTATATATTATTATAATATAACAATATATATATATATATATATCATATATATACAGATATTTTAATTTTACTTAAAATATATAATAATATACTATATTATATATATATATATATATATATATATATATATATATAATATATATATAACTATATATATATATATATATATATATATATATATATATATAATATATATATAATATATATATATATTAAATATATATATATATATATATTAATATATTTATATATATATATATACTCTTTCCTATATATAGCAGAAACAGATGAAAAGTTTAAAAAGATTTTAGTTTTTACTAAAACTTTTAGCTTTTTCTTATTAGATTATTGATGTTGATAAAAATTTTATATGTCTGTATTTAACAAGGGAAATTTTGCACCATTCTCCCTCCATGACAAATGAGCAATTATATATATATATATATAATATATATATATTAAATAATATATTATAGTATTATATATATGATTAATATATTATATATTAATATAATATAATATAATATATATATATATATAATATTAGATATATATATATAATATATATATAATAATGAATATATAAATTATATATATTATAATATATATATAGATATTATATTGTGTGTGTGAAGTGGTTTTGAGGAAAAGTTATATAATTCTGCAATACTCATTCAAGCTAATTGACAAGCTGTCTTGACCTCTAGCTTCATTGTCAAAAAGAGAAATAAGAAGAAATAAACTTGAAATTAGTAAAGTTGGAAAGTTGGAATGAAGCGCAATAAAGGGGTGGATAAAATCCAGCAATTTTCGCTCTTTTCACTACCTTTCCTCAAACCCCTCTATTTTTTAATTAAAAAAATAAAAATAAACGGGTAAAATAATACTACCCGGGTAAAATAACCATAAATGCGAATAAAGGGTACTCTGACAAAAGGGAAGGTACTCGATCGCTGTGAGCGTTGTAATGATGTAGGTGTATGTGTGTGAGCGTATGTGAGTGTATGTGCTTGTGTGTGTGTAGGTGTGTATAGATGTGTATGTGCGTGAGGGGTGAGATAAAAATCTTTACTTTTTAAAAATTGAAATATTTATTATTTTTTTGTTTTAAAACATGTTCATTACTACTACTACTACTACTACTACTAATAATAATAATAATAATAATAATAATAATAATAATAATAATAATAAGTGGTCTTTGTAAAATTAATCTTTTTAATAGCAAGATATATTATGATACGAAAGGAGTAAAAAAAAATCTTTCCTTCCTTTCTTTCTCTCTCCCTCATGTTGACTTACAGGGGAATAGGAATCTTCTGGAAGGAGTGCGAAGGTTAAACATAGAGGTAGGGGAATCTTCAAAAATAATGATAGGGATGGTACTTATTTCGTGACTGGTGAAATGGATGAGGAAGTGTGTAGGAACCTTCGAAATTGGGCATAACATTACAGTAATGAACAGGTGATGGTGATTTTGTGTGGGTTTGGATGAGGTAAAAAGAAATAGATATATTGGTGATGTGGTAATTAGCATGGAGGATATAATAGCTTGAATGAGAAAGTTGAAGAATGGTAAATTCGCAGCCACAGTTGGAATTACTGGTGAAATGATCAAGAATGGAGGAGAGATTGTGATTAGTTGGATATTTAAGTTGTGTAACAAAGTGCTATATATTAATCTATATATAGTCTTCCATAGTAGGCATATAATTTATTAATTCATTTAGAGCTGAAGTAATGTCAGTGCTATGAGATATCGTGTCATCGCCTATGTAATTTAATTTACTGGTATTATCATCCAAGCCTACTCGATCATGGGACCTTAAACTGTTTACCTTGATATCTTTCTTAGCAGCCTTATTAGTTAGAAATATCAAATCTTGACATTTCCGACTTTATGGAAAATGATTATTGGTGTCTGTCTGTGGTGATCAAGGTTATAAATGATTTATCGGCAGATGCCGACATTCTGTTTTAAGATAACCAACTTCTAGGTGATTTAGTTAAATCTGAAAGAGATTTGTGGCAGTTGGTACTGAGGGGTCTGATATGGTTATGGTTATGTCATCTGCGTAGGTTATTAGGTTTGAATTGGGATATCAGCTGTAAAGAGGTTAAACAGGAATAGAGACGGTATGGCTCCCTGAAGGACTCCATTTCTTAGTTTTGTAGTTTTCTGAAGTTTACTGGACACCTGGGAAGTGCATCCAATTGCAAAATTGGACAGCCATTTTTTGTATTTGTTAGGGAAGGGTGAATTTAGAATTTTTTGAATGAGTATGTGTCTAGGTACTGTGTCGAAGGCTTTACTGATATCAATAGCCAGGAGTATTGTTCTGTGGGATGGTGTCTTGTTCAACCCATTTACGATGTTTGGTGTGATATTTGTTAGGGCTGTTGAGGCAGATATGCAATTTCTTAAAAGCCATGGGTCTGGTGATTGGAGTAGTAAAAATTTGGGATGTGATTTTGGTGAGTTTGATTTTCTCCAATTAGTTTGCTAAGGTAGGAGAGAGGGGACATGGGTTCTGTTGAAAAAGTAAAATTGGGATCTGTGTTTGGAATTTAATTTGGGTATAAGGTAATGGCTTCAGTTTTTCCCCAGTACTGGCGCGGATATAGTTAAAGACCAGAATTTTTCTGAAGATATCTGTGATGATAAAAATATAGGGGAAAGGTCAAAGTGTTTTATGTACAGGCTGATTTGTTGTCCTGGCCAGAAGCTTGGTATTTCTTGTTGTGAAATGAGGAGTTTGGTTGATATCTATTCCGGGCTGTTGTGAGTCTTCGCGTACGTATTTTTCTATTATTTATTCGTGGGTAGTTTTGTTGGCAGATATTGGAGAGTGTTGTGCACGAGGATATCTGGATAAGGTGCTGTTGTGGGGGAAACCAAAAAGAATATTTTGGTCCTCAGTAAAAGCTTCGTTGAAAGGTGGCCGAGTTATTTTGAAGAGGATTATTGGGAGAGGGAGCGTGCCATGTTTCGTTTTTTTGTATTCCGGCTTCCCGAGTGAGTAATCAACTGATGTTTTTTTGAATTCTTTCTTTTTATGCTGTAAATGATGAGGTTTAAGTATTTGTGTGTTTAAAAAGCTAATTTGTGTAGCTAGATTTGGAGTATAAATTTCTGTTGTCGTTTAATGGGTGTAAGAAGAGCTAAACAAAGTTTATAAATTTCAGAATGGAATATACACCTTCATTCCAACCCCTCTCGACAAAGAAATAGATAATCATTCAGTTAAAATAATTTCGTAAAAATATCTATGGCTTTATATAGAGAGGTGGGAATTACTAATTTCTAGTAGAGGAAGGTGTGTTTCGATGTACTGGACGAATTTCTGGCAGTTTGCTCTTTTTGTAGTTGGTAAAGGTTGAAGTATTCTATGGGGTCTGGAATTTTTTTGTTGATATATATTATATATATATAATATAATACAGAGTGGTAATTTGTAGATAGTTATATAACTTTACTATGATATACTATAATAATATATATATATATTATATAATATATATACTATATATATATATATATATTATTATATATAGTATATTAAGCCTTTATGATGTGGCCGTTCCAATTCCCAGCAAAATAGAGAATTCTAATGAAGTACAAACAAACTAAAAATTATAAATAATTATATATTACTTCACAAAAGTCCTAATTAGTCTATTAAAAAATTCAGATTAAATTACATATTAATTAAAATGAGAAGATAATTATGCAATTAATACAATAGAAAAATGGAAGCCGAGTAATTATATATAAAACCGTTCTCTATTGATATTAATTATCTATTTATAGTTGAAAGAAAATATTTTTTTCAACTTTTTTTTTTTTTTTTTTTAAACTTAATTATTAAGTTGCAATAGATTTGGGAGAGTTCATGCATGTATCAGTTCTCTCAAGGTTATGTAAATTATATTAACTTTGATGTAATATTTTAAATTATATCATATTTTATATTTAAAATATTTATATATATTTAAATATATATATATATATATATATATATATATATATATATATATATATATATATATATATATATATATATATATATTATATCAATATATATATATATATATATATATATATATTATATTATAGCTATATGATATATACCACCTATATATCATATCAATATATATATAATATATATATAATTATATATATATAGATAATATATATATATATAATATAGTATATTTATTATATATATAATATATAGTTATTATATTGAATTATTTTTTTAAAGTGATGATCATATATGATATAGTATCTGATATGATATATATATATTATAATATAAGATATATATATATAATATGAGTAGTATATTAATTATATTGTATATGTTGATATATATATTATATATGTAGTAATATATATATATATATATATATATATATATACTGATAATGTATATATATAGTAACATACCACCACAAAAACAAAGAGAGAGGCTGCAAAAAGGCAAAAACAAAGAAGAAATTTATGACGCTAACGAGAAGTATTAAAGTATGAGGGTGAGGAGGGAGGGGTGTAGGGGACCAAGACGTGAAGGTTTCGACGCTAACTTTTGTGCCTCTTGCAGACGCCGAAGGCAGAAATAATATTTTTTAATTTCGGAAATAATTATAACATTTTAAGTATTTATTTATTAATATATATATAATATATAGTAATATATATATATTATAGATATGATAGTATTATATTATATATATTATAATACTATATATATATTTGTATCATATAATTATATATAATAAATCATGTGTGTGTGTATGTGTGTGTGTGTATAGTTGTATTAGCAATTGCTGTTGGCTTTACTCTCGTTTTTCTATGGAATTTCGGTTGATCAATAGGCTTCTCTATTCTTTAATGGATTATTGCCCTTAACTCCTAAAAATTACAAATTTGCTGATTTAGAAGAATATATATATATAGTCTATTATATTATATGATATATATCTATATATATATATATATATATATAGTTATATTATATATATATATATGGTATAATATATTATATATATATATATTAATATATATTAACTTTATAATTATATATATATATATATATATTATAGGGTGGGATGGTTTTAAACCTAATGGTTTAAAACCATTGGTTTAAACCATAGGTTAAACCACATAAACCATGGTTAATACATCAAAAAAACCATGGCAATAGAATTAGCACTTAAAAAAGTAGTCTTATTAATGCTGAGATTGAATCTGGCTTTTGCACTTTGATATGGTTTTTCGTCACTTTTTCAATGCGAAGAGTAACTATGAAAGGCAATTAAAAATTTTCTGGTATTTTATAATTATTGTAGAATTATTATATAATATTATATATATATAATATTATATATATATATATAGATATATAATATATTATATATATATATAATTATAGACGTATATTATGATATTTATTATGGATATATATAATTTTTTATATATATATATTATATATATATATATATATATAAATATCTATATATATATATATATATATTATATAATATATATATATAATATATTATATATATTTATATATATATATAATTATATATAGTATATATATTTGTAAAATTTAAGCGGAGAAATTGACTTGTTTCGAGCGCTTGAGGATTTCATTTTCTACCCCTCGATGCCACATTTCAAAAGATTATAGAGAAAGAAGCTTAATTTTGTGGAGTGTGTGGCCCAGGCATTAACCAGCTAGATGGCAATGAACTGTAAACTAAGTAAGTGGCTGTTTTATATTTGGAAAATATGATTACATAGGAGTTAGAACAGCTTAATCCACCGCTCAACCAGACAAGATTTAGCAACAGTAAAAGGAGGTATCATCAGCGCCAGTAACAAAGCTCACCTATAGGCGTATATTTTTTTAACAGCAAGATATCAGACAGGGGGGGGGGGGTGCAGTACTTTCCAATAGCATGAGTATTCAAAAGCAATAGAATTTATGGCAAAATGAGTATCCTGAGTCTGATGCCCAGTTGTGATAAATTTAAGGGCAATATTCTCCTCCATTTCCATAAAAGTTACGTATTTGATGAGTCTCTGTTGTCAACAGTGACTCCTTCATCCTGGTACAGATCTCTCAAAGAAAAATTAGATGAGGGGATAGGTTTATATATAAATAGTAAGCACTATTCGTCAGCAACTTTGCATCAAATGCTAATGTTGAGAAGGGTATTCTGTCAACTTTCGGACTTGGTGCAGCAGGCAACATGTAGAACATAGGTTGGGACCAGCTAAGAGCAGGGCACATTAGTTTTTTGTGTACTAAAATTCTTAAACGATACATTTTCCAGTTTCGACTTTAATGATGAATCCTCTCTCTCTCTCATACCTCTCTCTCGTCTCTCTCTCTCTCTTCTATTATATATATATCTATATATAATATATATAAGTATATATCATATATATAGTATATCATAATACGGAGCGTTGTACGGAGAGATTAAACGTTTAGGAACCTGTAACATATACAGTATACATGTTATATCGTATATATATATTTATATATATATATATATATAGTATATAATACTATATATATATTAATAGAGTATTATAATAGTATATATATAATATTATCTTATTATATATAATATATATAAGTATATATGTATCTATATATTATATTATAATAATATATATCTATAACAATTCTTTCTATTAATATAATAGTTTTTATTTTATTATATTTTATATTATTTTTAGTTATTTTTGTTTTATTTTGTAATTATATATATATATTATATATTTTTATATATATTATTTTTATTATTATTATATATTTATTTATTTTTTTTTGTATATTATATTTTTTTTTATCTATTTTTTTTTTTTTCTATTTATATATATATATATATATATATATATATATATATATATATAGTCTAGTATTCAATATAGAGGTAAATAAGAATTCATTTGTATAACATTATAGGTTAATTTGAACAAACTTTTCTTTATGCGTTTTGTTTTGTTTTTTGGTAAATAAGTTAAAGTCAACCTTTTTTTGCAGATAGAGTTTATATATTATTGAATATGCCCTCTTATTTTTTTATCTTTATAGTTTAGGTAAAAAACTCAAGGGAAATTAATAATTTTATACTATTTTTACAGTTTTTACAGAAAATTTGAAATTCTCAGAAATCTAAAGGAAATTTATTAGGAATTTTAAAATATGTGTTAGCACATGTGATATACACAGTTTCAAAGTAAAGTGATTTTTTGCCCTTTAAGATCTATTAAAACGCATTAAAAACTCATTAAACCATTATAAATAGCATAAAAACCCTATAAAACCAAACAAAAAGCATTGGGTTTATTTGGTTTAGTTTAAAAAACAATGGTTTTTTGTTTTTTCTTTTTAAAAAATACCATTGGTTGTTTTTCCTAAAACCCTATATTATATACTATATTATATAATATATTATATATATATATATTATATATTTATATATATATATATATATTTAATACTATTATATATATATATGATATATTATTATAACATAATACTTATATTATAATTTTTGTGAAAGAATATAGTATGAATATAGTGATATATATTTATATATATTAGATATATATATATATATATATATATATATTGATATTATATTATATATTATATTTTATAAAATATGATATATTATATATATATATTACGTATATTTGTTATATATATGATATATATAATATGATATATTATATATATATTATATATGATATATATATATATTATTAGTTATATATATATATATATATATATATATATATAATATATTATATATAATTAATATTATATATATAGTGATATATATATTATAGTATATATATATATTATAATATAAATAATGTATATATATAGTTGATATAATATAATATATGATATATAATAATATATATATATTATATATATTATGATATATATATATATATATATATATATATTATTATATATTATATATATAGTATATATACTATACATATATTATATATATATACTATATAGTATATAGTATATATAATATAGTATTATATATATATATATTAATATAATTATATATGATATATATAATATATATATATAATTAGTATTATATATCTATATATATATATATATATCTATATATATATATATAAATAGTATTATATATATATATATTATATTATTATATATATACCCATATAGCACACTAACGTAAAAGCGACGGTCGCTTTTACGTCTCCTTAGGCCGATGTGCGAACATCGTATTAGTAACATAATAATTACGTCCCTTGGATGTGGAAATGTCAGCTCTCAGCGACGTACGAGAGGCGACATCAACTACGACGTCGCTCCTGGTAAGCCGTAGTATTCGGACGTACTCCGTTACAGACAAGTCCCTGCAACGTTACACGTAACGTTGGCAAATCGACGTTGTTTTAGCGACATCTATTTGATGCTAACTTTTTGTATATACATACGATACATATGATATCTATATATATACTATCCTATATATATATATATATATATATATATATATATCTATATATATATAATATATCTATTAATATTAACGGTGAGGGCAGTACTAATGGCTAAACACCGCAGCTACTAATGGCCTGCATTATACCATATTGGCGTAAACACGAGGGAATGCTATACAAAGGAGAGGGGAGAGGGGACCGAGAGGGAGAGGGAAGTAGTAATATCGGCCTACTTCCAAAGGGGCAAAGGAGGGATGGAGGAAAGGGAGAACGTGAGAAATGAGGGAGGGCAAGATGGCAGGATCCGACTAAGGATTCTAAACTATTTGAAAATTCTCCTATAAATAAGGGTATATATATGCTCAATATACTAACAAAAATGCATATAAATGCACCACAATGTATATGCTTCCTCAATATATATCTGTCCCCATGTTCCATGTCTATCGTGATGTTTAAGTTTAACGGCAGATTCATGTATACTACTAATCATATATAGATATGTTCAAGTATATATATATCACTATGAGGTAAATATAAACAAATTATACTATTATTATATATATATATATATTATATATAT